>CALYLW010000325.1:473427-688427 GCA_944989445.1 Ampullaceana balthica | reverse complement strand
CATTTTTTATATATTTTTTTAAATACAAGTTTTATTCTATTTTATTATTTTTTGTTGTCCAGCCACCCCAGGGGCGGATTAAGACTGCACGGGCCCCTGGCCGCAATTCAAACTGAGGCCCTATCCAGCCAGCGTCCCTTTAAATAAAATGATTGCTAGCAGCTAATATAAGACTGTAACTTGTAACTAAATAGTTCATCGGTTCCTTTAACATACTTTGTCTGTACTACGGGATCGGCCTTCCCAGCCAAAGATTATTCATGAAAAAATGGAATACGAAGAAATAACAGTTTGCCGGTATCCTAATATTGAGTGTAAAAATACAATTTAAAATTGTGCCCACGCCGGGAATTGATCGCGTGACCGCTTGCACAGTAGGGCGACTTTCTACCTCAGGGCCAAACGAAGTTTAAAAATATAAACAATATTAAACAATAATCTTGAATATTTTCTCCTAGTGAGCCTATAAAATAGGTTTTTTAAAATTAATTTATTTAATTTATGATATTTTCAGGAATTCATTCAAACATTTGTCCATCTTTCTTATAAAATATACTAAATTTGGGGGCCCCTAATCATCGGGGTCCCCTGGCTTTAACCCGTTCAGCCCCCCCCCCTATAATCCGCCATAGAGCATCCCCATCCAAGCATAAAAGCCCCGCCCCTTCTACCTTTCCCCCTCTTCACCCTACCACATTTTTGACACCCATCAAACTGCAACCAATTGAAATCATGTTGTGGCGTCAATAAAGTAAATCAACTGCAAGCTGCGTCAGTTCAGTAGAGTTCACAATAAGAACGCCATCAAATATTATGATGATTTCAGCAGGGTAGAAGGTTAAAACGAGTTGTTGGGGATTGTGGGAGGGGCGGGGGGCGATATTATTGGAGGCACAACCTAGAACTAGAACGGCTCCGGGAGCTGCTACCCTCCCCCTCCTCTCCCCCCCCCCGCTGTCTATTAAGGTCACAGTATTTGATGCTACACTTATCTATACATTTCTTAAATAAATGAACATGTTCTTTTTAGGGCTGGTACTGACTTTTAAAAAAATGTTGGATTAATCCTTAAAAAATTTAATCGATTAATTTCGATTAATTATACTTTTATAACGCATATACAGACCCCGTTAAGCAGCGATTCATTATTTCGCGAAATCTGTTAAGTCGCGGTAATTCCCTGGTTCCCACATTTTGTGACGTAACACAGCTAATTCGTTCTGCTATGCAAGAAATAAGGAGGAAAAACTTTTTTGTTTAGGTATGCACATCTAAATAAATAATAATAATACGAGGGAAAAGTATGTAAGTAACAAAAAAATTTAAATTATTAATAAATTGGGAAAAATATAGAAATATTTTATTAAATTTTTAATACATTATTAATTTTAATCGATTAAAATTTTAACGATTAATCGATTAATTAATCATTTATTTCCGCAGCTCTAGTTCATTTAATAAGTCGAAAAAAAGAGACTTTGTAATTCCTTTAATTTAATACATGGCGAATTTTTTATTTCCACAAAAAGTCTGTCTTTTAAAATCCTTTATATTAACTTATTAACTCGTGGTGTTGGTTTGTTTGAACCCTTGCTTGTTGAAAAAACTTTGGATATATTTTAACCCACTTCCTCGTAAGCTAGCGAGCTGAAATTTTGCAGGCAGTTTTGTACTGATGATAAAAACGATGTATCAAAATTTCAGATCGATTGCATGTGCTGTAATTAAATTATTGAATTTGTAGATTATTTTATTTATCTCTATGTATTATGTTATTTTATGAGATAGAGTGTCGCGCTGCGTATTATATTGAACAAGCTTTCTGTCGCGCAATAAAGTGCGTATTTTATTGACAATACTTTTTATAAACATATTCCTGATCGGTGCGCATTATATTAAACTTTGTTTTACGACACATAACTTCCATTTTGTATTTTTTGTATTGTCTTGCGCTGCGTATTATAATGTACATTCTTTTAGATCTAGTTGTGTCTCGTACATAAAGGACTAATAGTCAAAAACTTGGTTTTTTACGTGTTTGTTTTTAATTGTCTTGCGCTGCGTACTATAATAAACATTCTTTTAGTTACGTCTCGTACATAAAGGATTTATAGTAAAAAAAAACTTGGTTTTTTTTACGTGTCTTTTTATTTCTGTTCTACTTTTTTTTTATTTTAATTTTTTAAATTTTTTTTTAAAACAGGGCAGTGTTGAAATGTTAATGGAGTTTTTTTTTGCTGCGATGGTCCAATCAATCAGTTACATTAGACGTGTCTTAACTAGACATGATATTGACAAATTGTGTTTGTGTGTGTGTTGGTGGGGGGAGTAAGACTGCTAGGCCCCCAGTCCTGGCGTTAACACAGCACCGAAAGTTAAGAAATAGCAAATAAACAGCTGGGTCAGGGGGGGAGGGGGGTTCAACTCGTTTTACTATTTCATTTTCAAAATATTGAACTGTCACTTTCAAAACCTTGGAAAATAATAATGGTAATTATTAATCCCTTTTAACTATATCACTTTCAATCCATTTTAACTATATCACTTTCAATCCATTTTAACTATATCATTTTCAATCCATTTTAACTATATCACTTTCAATCCATTTTAACTATATCACTTTCAATCCATTTTAACTATATCACTTTCAATCCATTTTAACTATATCACTTTCAATCCATTTTAACTATATCACTTTCAATCCATTTTAACTATATCACTTTCAATCCATTTTAACTATATCACTTTCAAACCATTTTAACTATATCATTTTCAATCCATTTTAACTATATCACTTTCAATCCATTTTTAACTATATCACTTTCAATCCATTTTAACTATATCACTTTCAATCCATTTTAACTATATCACTTTCAATCCATTTTAACTATATCATTTTCAATCCATTTTAACTATATCACTTTCAATCTATTTTAACTATATCACTTTCAATCCCTTTTAACTATATCACTTTCAATCCATTTTAACTATATCACTTTCAATCCATTTTAACTATATCATTTTCAATCCATTTTAACAATATCACTTTCAATCTATTTTAACTATATCACTTTCAATCCCTTTTAACTATATCACTTTCAATCCATTTTAACTATATCACTTTCAATCCATTTTAACTATATCATTTTCAATCCATTTTAACTATATCACTTTCAATCCATTTTAACTAAATCACTTTCAATCCATTTTAACTATATCATTTTCAATCCATTTTAACTATATCACTTTCAATCCATTTTAACTATATCACTTTCAATCCATTTTAACTATATCACTTTCAATCCATTTTAACTATATCACTTTCAATCCATTTTAACTATATCACTTTCAATCCATTTTAACTATATCACTTTCAATCCATTTTAACTATATCACTTTCAATCCATTTTAACTATATCATTTTAATGTCCTTTAACAATTCACATTGTATACCTTTAGACTTGAGATTATCATTTTCATATCATCTCAATTCCATTATCGATCCAATTAACAATACCATTTAGCGATCCCGTTTACCAAAAGATTACCATTAATAATCTTCTGTCTAGATGGAGTGTCTGTAATAGATAAGGTATTCAGCTGTCATTACCATTACCATTGTTATTACTTTCCCCATAATGAAACTCTCATCAGACGTGCATCATGTCAAACCAACAAACAACGTTACTCTCAAACCCAACTACTCTCACATCCAATGTACCATCATCATCATCAGCACCACCACCGGCCTTGACCCCCGTACGAATGCTGGTAATGATCAGTGGAAGCCAACAAAAGACCAGAAAGTCTTCTGGCTGCCAGGATTCCTCGACTATCACGTGACACAGGTCTGCGTCATTGCCAGGTCTTCCAACGCGTCTTAACTAAAAGGCGCGGTGGGGGATGGGGGTGGGGGCAAGGGGCGCGGAATTTCTCGACGCGCCTCGTGGAAACGATCAACCCTTGTGACACGCTAATTACGCGCACGCCATTGTTACGGGTAACATCTTTACACATGTTAACTCGTGTGCGTGGAGGGTTTTGGTGGGTGGATGGTCTCTTTGTGAGAGTTAAAGTAAAAACACGTGATTTCTAGAGGAGAGAGAGATGCTCCAGGAGATAGTTGGTGAGACAGTGAAGTCTGCATTACGGCGATTGTTGGCAAAAGGTTGCGGTTTTATGACGATGTTTTGGTCTTAAAACGAAGTGTTGTTCAGTGCATGAATGCACAATGTAATTAATATAAGGTATAAAAGAATATTGAAACAATAGAACTTTCAAGCGAGATAAAATGACAATGGAGATAATCTAATACGATTTTTGACATTTTAAAACTATAAGTTATACCAATATTTGTTCTATTTATAATAATCTTTTATTCATTATAATCAGAAAATTTAAACTTAAATTTGAGTTATATTTTCTATTTTACACCAGCGCATATATTTAAATGTACTATAAACGTTTTGATTAAAGTAAAAGTTAGAAAATATGAGAAAGATAGTTATAATTTTTAACTGGCATTAACTTTAACATATAATGTACATTTCTCTACACTTTGAATAAAATAATGCCCATTTCAGAGTCCGATAGTGCAGAGTTGGAAAGTGGCAGCATACTTAAGGGCATCACTCGATAATATTATTTTGACCATTATAGAGTCCGCAAGGGCTGCGTCCATAAGGATACAATAAAAGAGGGTGCACGGGCAAAAGTTTCAGAAGCTGTAGCTACTAGGAGTCCTTTTTAAAAAAAATGATTTAACCCTAGCATTGCTCTCCTCAGAGCCCGCAAGGGAATCAGCCGAAATGGTGCGCGCGCACACACACACCCACACACACAATAGCGTGCCCCAGGCAACACAATCTGAGAAGTTACAGCAGTCAGTGCCAATAAAAAAAACTAATAAAATAAAATTTAAAAACAAAAATAAAAAATAAAAATTATGTCTTTGAGAGTTGCTGAGCATATAAAGTTCTTTAAAATATTTTACACCAAATGCGAGCTAATAATGAACGTTAAGTCATTTTCTTTAGCAACCCCTTCTCCCTCGTTAGTTGATGTGTGGGGTGGGGGGGGGGTGGTTAGTGTACGCACGATTCATAAGCCCATCGCTAATGTAATGTGAACGTGTTACCAGCGCAAGAGAAAAAGTAAATATCATGAGCATAAGCCAAGTGCAGGAACTAGGACTTAATGTTGCGGCAAATGAAATTCCTGTGACTTTGTCCTGTGTTTCTGTTACAGTTTTTCAAATAATGTATCATAAATGTTACAGTTAAAAGGACCCCAGATGACTAGATGCACACGAGTCTGATTTACCCCAACTGGGGAATATTATTATCAAAGCTTTTAATGACAAGCTAGTGAGACTGCCACTAACACACCCTATATTATATCAACAATTATTTCAACGATTAGCTGGAATTTGAACGAAAAAATTACATTAAAATGTTATACGGTATAGAGACAACACTTTGATGTGAACTGAATGATGTGGATAATAATAAATGATATGCTATAGACGAGATGTTATGTTTAAGTATAGTGTAAGTTTAAAACACAAATTATACTAAGTATATTAACTCCAACGTTATACTATATTTGTACCCACGATATACTGTCTACAGTTGTACCCACGATATACTGTCTACAGTTGTACCCACGATATACTGTCTACAGTTGTACCCACGATATACTGTCTACAGTTGTACCAACGATATACTGTCTACAGTTGTACCCACGATATACTGTCTACAGTTGTACCCACGATATACTGTCTACAGTTGTACCCACGATATACTGTCTACAGTTGTATACCCACGATATACTGTCTACAGTTGTACCCACGATATACTGTCTGCAGTTGTATACCCGCGATATACTGTCTACAGTTGTACCCACGATATACTGTCTGCAGTTGTATACCCACGATATACTGTCTACAGTTGTACCCACGATATACTGTCTACAGTTGTACCCACGATATACTGTCTACAGTTGTACCCACGATATACTGTCTACAGTTGTACCCACGATATACTGTCTACAGTTGTACCCACGATATACTGTCTACAGTTGTACCCACGATATACTGTCTGCAGTTGTATACCCACGATGTACTGTCTACAGTTGTACCCACGATATACTGTCTGCAGTTGTATACCCCCGATGTACTGTCTGTAGTTATATACCCACGATGTACTGTCTGTAGTTGTATACCCACGATGTACTGTCTGTAGTTGTATACCCACGATGTACTGTCTGTAGTTGTATACCCACGATGTACTGTCTGTAGTTGTATACCCACGATGTACTGTCTGTAGTTGTATACCCACGATGTACTGTCTGTAGTTGTATACCCACGATGTACTGTCTGTAGTTGTATACCCACGATGTACTGTCTGTAGTTGTATACCCACGATGTACTGTCTGTAGTTGTATACCCACGATGTACTGTCTGTAGTTGTATACCCACGATGTACTGTCTGTAGTTGTATACCCACGAAGTACTGTCTGTAGTTGTATACCCACGATGTACTGTCTGTAGTTGTATACCCACGATGTACTGTCTGTAGTTGTATACCCACGATGTACTGTCTGTAGTTGTATACCCACGATGTACTGTCTGTAGTTGTATACCCACGATGTACTGTCTGTAGTTGTATACCCACGATGTACTGTCTGTAGTTGTATACCCACGATGTACTGTCTGTAGTTGTATACCCACGATGTACTGTCTGTAGTTGTATACCCACGATGTACTGTCTGTAGTTGTATACCCACGATGTACTGTCTGTAGTTGTATACCCACGATGTACTGTCTGTAGTTGTATACCCACGATGTACTGTCTGTAGTTGTATACCCACGATTTACTGTCTGTAGTTGTATACCCACGATTTACTGTACAAATTTGTACCCACTATAAGCTACATACAGATGAGTGAAGTAAAATTGAACGACGGAAACAAAGCGGTTCTCACAGAAATGACCAGCGGAATTTGGAAGCAGAATCTTCTCCAGAATATCCAAAATTACTCATTTTTTTATGTCAATATTGTTTTTGGACACAGTCTCTGAGATGAGGCACGCACCGACATTCAGACTTTGTCCGCATCCACGTTGTCTTCTTCTGTTTGATGCGTCAAGATTAACGCCATCAGATGATTAAAAACATATACTCCAGTACTCCACTACCACACACACGAAAAGCTTAGCGGTTGACTGCAAATGTCACCCCACATTAATATTTTGTGTGTGTGTGTGTGTGTAAAAAGTTCGCTCGTCAGTAGAGGGTGGGGTCGTCGGGGGGAGTGTGGAGGGGGGGTGGTGGTGTTGGGAAAGACCCACATTCCACCTGCACCATCTTCCCACCCCTGTGCTTGCAGCGACCCCATAGTGGGGTTTGGGGGGGGTGACATTTTTCTACAGCTCATTTCTGATGCTAATCCAAACCAGGCGTTAAGCGTCCCAAACCTCCAGGCAAGTACAAGCACATCCTAAATAAAAATAAAATAAGAATTTTCCCAGCAATAAATACAAGAGGCAATACTTAGAATGTATGACTCCCTGCCCCCCCTTCCCTTAAATTCCCAGGTCCTCTAACCCCCTTTACCCGTTGTAGCCTACCGCCCCCCACCACCCAATACACACAATAAAGCTTTGCGCCAATGTGTTTTCCATACTTGCCAATTAAGCGCCATGCACGCGCTCATAAAAACAACAGGCAAAAACAATCTTGTTTCGTTGTTGCCATGCCAACCCCAGGAGTTCGGTGATTGGCTTCCCATGCCATCCACGATCGCATAGTTCACCACCAACACTCTCCGGAAACGCTATGATCAGAATCCCCTGTATAGAGTTTTAAGCCCGCTAGGAAAGCGACAAAGTCACAATTTTAGAGACACATTGACATTTTCAAAGTTTTGGGCCATGTATTAACAAATTTAAAAAAAATAATATTTGTACGAAGACATTGGACCCGGCTAAAAATTATCGAGGCAAGTCGGAAAAGCAATTATCATTAAAAGGAGCAAAATGATACAAAGTTTACAGCACGTTCTATACCGTTTAATTTTAATCACCGTCTGCCCATCCACCTGAACGCAAACACCGTCACACACACCTTATTAAACCCTCGGCATCGCCTCGCTAAACTCTCAGCTCCAATAACTGCTTGTTTATCAGAGGAGTCGCGTTCAAGGGTTAATGGCGGCCTCCAAAAACGAGCGCGTCTGTTAAAAGTAAGTAATTTTTCTTTTCTTTTCTTTTATATTTTACTTACATGTTCGCGGGGTGGCAGCGAGGCGATTAATTATTGAAACCCTTGCACGAGAACTGGCGAGGGCTTAAAACGTTTGACGGTAATAGGGTTATCTACACAGCCTGGCCGTTACCGTAAGTGATGCGTTCCCCCGCGGCGGGGGGACACTTCTCCAGAAAAGCATCTTAGAATTTTTTCTCCCCCCCTCCCACACAATATCGTAAAGAAACAAAAAGTGACCCAGTGCAGCGCGGTTTGATGGTGCCGAAAATTTGATACGTTGAGCAGATAAAACAAAGGATAACATTAAGTGCTTGCTAGACGCGTGCACATTTTAATCCGCATGTCATACATAAAGGTGCGCTTTAAATAGTAGAGTTAGTATCAGCATTGATGTAGTGGCACGACTGGTAAACGGGTTTGTGGTTGTGGGCGAGCTTCCACCGTGACGGCAGGAGGTCTTACCATGACGGCAGGAGGTCTTACCATGACGGCAGGAGATCTTACCATGACGGCAGGAGATCTTACCGTGATGGCAGGAGTTCTTACCATGACGGCAGGAGATCTTACCGTGATGGCAGGAGGTCTTACCATGACGGCAGGAGATCTTACCGTGATGGCAGGAGTTCTTACCATGACGGCAGGAGTTCTTACCATGACGGCAGGAGTTCTTACCATGACGGCAGGAGTTCTTACCATGACGGCAGGAGTTCTTACCGTGATGGCAGGAGTTCTTACCATGACGGCAGGAGATCTTACCGTGATGGCAGGAGGTCTTACCATGACGGCAGGAGATCTTACCGTGACAGCAGGGGGTCTTTTTGGGTCCCTATAGCTACAGCAACAGAATGAAGTGATTTTTTTAAAAAAAAGCTACAATGATTTTTAAAAGATTGCCAAAACCTGAGAGTAGAAAATCTTTTCCATCGCATACCATCTCACTCGTATAACAGACACAAGTTACCATCTCACTCGTATACTCAACAGACACAAGTTACAATCTCACTCGTATAACAGACACAAGTTACAATCTCACTCGTATAACAGACACAAGTTACAATCTCACTCGTATAACAGACACAAGTTACAATCTCACTCGTATAACAGACACAAGTTACAATCTCACTCGTATAACAGACACAAGTTACAATCTCACTCGTATAACAGACACAAGTTACAATCTCACTCGTATAACAGACACAAGTTACAATCTCACTCGTATAACAGACACAAGTTACAATCTCACTCGTATAACAGACACAAGTTACAATCTCACTCGTATAACAGACACAAGTTACAATCTCACTCGTATAACAGACACAAGTTACAATCTCACTCGTATAACAGACACAAGTTACAATCTCACTCGTATAACAGACACAAGTTACAATCTCACTCGTATAACAGACACAAGTTACAATCTCACTCGTATAACAGACACAAGTTACAATCTCACTCGTATAACAGACACAAGTTACATTATTTCAGTTTGAAAAGTATCTAGAAACTATCACGGTCCGCAAGACATGAACGGACAGTTACGAATATTTTTATAACTTGTGTAAACTTTAACAATAAAAAAAGGCCTCTCCTTTCTCAACTGTGGCCGTATGAGCCCCAACAACCCTGGGAATGAAGGGGACATTTGGTCAAAGGGGCCGATGTAAGTTTGAGCTTGAGTTAACAGTTCTGCAGTGATTTTTAAAAAAAATTGCTACATTGATCAAATATATAAACACCCTCAATTATGACTGACTCACTGTTGCCTACTGCTAAGGGACATCATTATGCTTCTTTAAAAATTCAAAATATAGACTTAAATAAATAGAGGTAAAAAAAAACCCCGTAAAAACAAAGTTTTTGACTATAAATCCCTTATATATGAGACATAACTAACAGTAGTGATTATTTTTAAACATTTACAGACTGACACTGAGTGATGTCCCTTGTCTTTAATAAATGGGGGTGGGATGTGAGGGGGTGTCGGCACGACGGTCGTCGTCAACACGACGGTCGGCGTCAACTCAAACTCACGTGGAACCTGAATTTAAAAAAAAATAACAAACAGTGAATTTTGAATTACATACCTCATATAAGGATAAACTAAAAATGCATTAATTTAATTATGGTACGTTCGATCGATCTGAAATTTTGATACGATGCATTGTTAGGTCAGACGGGTCCGTGTGCCAAATTTCAGTTTGATCGGATCATGGGAAGTGGGAAAAACAGAAGTCAAAAATGACCCACTTCCCATGATCCGATCAAACTGAAATTTGGCACACGGACCCGTCTGACCTAACAATGCATCGTATCAAAATTTCAGATCGATCGAACGTACCGTAATTAAATTAATGCATTTTTAGTTTATCCTTATATGAGGTATGTAATTTAAATTCACGATTTGTTATTGTTTTTTTGCCACGTGAAAGTTTGAGCATTGAGGCGACCCAACGAAACGACGGTGCGCTTTTGTTTACATTTTACGTGTCACTCTGAGCTCGGTCAAGCGAATCGGTGACCAGACTTTTCCCCTCTCCCCCCACCCACCCCTCCCCCCCACCCCCCCACCCCTTCCCCCCCCCCACTAGGGTTATGATGCAAAGTTGAGTTAAGACAGATTCAGTCTGTAAATGTTTGAAAATAATCAATACTGTTAGTTATGTCTCATATATAAGGGATTTATAGTCAAAAACTTTGTTTTTACGGGTTTGTTTTATTGCCTTCTTAATTATAAATCCTTGAATTTTATACCAAACATCCGCCCCACGTTTTTAGTCATATTATATGAAAGTACTTGAACTTATTAGTTTTAAATTATTATTTTTTCTTTTTAGTACACTTATAAAAACGTGGTTTTTAAAAATCTTTTTTTACCTCTATTTATTTTATTCTTTTTAGTCCACTTACAAAAAACGTGGTTTTTAAAAAGTATTTTTTACCTCTATTTTTCTTTATACCAAACACCTCATAAGCGCCCGCCCAACATTTCAAAAAACACGGTGATGTGGTCACGGGGTGAATTCATGGATGTCAACAAAAGCAGATATATAGATAAACTAAAACGTTCTATAATTTAATAACGGTACATTCGATCGATCTGAAACTTTGATACAATGTATTTTCATCCAAAATCTGTCTGTGGTAAACTTTTGAGATCTCTAGGACCATCAGAAATGGTTTAATTTTACGTTGGCAGATTTGAAAAATTGTTGACAGACAAATCCACAGGAACGAAAGCGAGTTAATAGAACGTGGTTAAAATCACAATCAGTTTGGTTTCCAGATTAAAATTAACAATGACGTCATTGTTTTAGCTAATATTTTAATTTCTGAAAAGGGAACGATGTAAAAAGAGGATTTGAGGATTGTTAATTATAAAATACTTTGTGTACGGTACTGTACCTTTCAGGAATATTTCGTATTTATCATATATTCGCATTCAAAAGTTTTTTGGCCACGAGAACGGAACACTCCAGATAGAAGTCGAGAGTCAGAAAAAAGTTGAGAGATTTTGGGAAGAATGAAGCTTAAAGACGTTGGGCCCAAATAACTAAAGTAGTTGTGGCCAAAGAAACTGAAACAAAATATGGGTAGAAGTAAGCTCAAAGCATTAGCGCCGTCGAAGCTCAAAGCATTGAGCCCAAACATGCTCAAAGTTTTAATTTAAAAAGAAACTCAAAGATTTCAGGCCAAAATAAGCTCAAATATTTGAGGCCCAATGAATCTCGAAGACTTAAGATCAAAGGAAGCTTGAAGGCTTTGCGCCTAAAAGAACTGCAAGGCCTAGGGGCCAAGGAAGCTGGAAGGCTTATGGCCTATAGAAGTTTGAGGCCTTTGGGCCTTAAAGAGCTGGAAGCATTCAGACCTTGCCTTGGGTTATTACATTATTCATCCAAACCATTTACAAAAAGACTTAACCAAACATAAAAGTGACCCAGGATGGGCAACAACTATTCTTACATGTCTAACATCGTTATAATTTATGAACCCCTTTTGAAGCTTTGAGCTAAATATAATGTTATTTTAGATTTATTGTTTATATATTTTATTTACTTAGAATACATTCACTTGTAAAAAAAAACAAGATTTATTTTATCATGTTTAAATTGATTCCATTGCCGTCAAAGAATAGAAGTTCGCGCGTAATAATATGAGTGTTTGAAATTGCCGATCGTGGTTAAAATTGATTCGTTGTTTGTTGGTTTTTAAATCCCTTATATTAACTTCGCGGCCGTCTCTGTCTGTCTCTCTCTCATCATCTCATGGGCTCGGCGGGCGGAAAAACAAAAGTCGAAAATGACCCACTTCCAATGATCCGATCGAACTGAAATTTGGCACACGGACCCGTCTTACCTAACAATGCATCGTATCAAAATTTCAGATCGATCGAACGTACCGTAATTAAATTAATGCATTTTTAGTTTATCCTTATATGAGGTATGTAATTTAAATTCACGATTTGTTATTGTTTTTTTGCCACGTGAAAGTTTGAGCATTGAGGCGACCCAACGAAACGACGGTGCGCTTTTGTTTACATTTTACGTGTCACTCTGAGCTCGGTCAAGCGAATCGGTGACCAGACTTTTCCCCTCTCCCCCTCCCACCCACCCCTCCCCCCTAGGGTTATGAAGCAAACTTGTGTTAAGACAGATTCAGTCTGTAAATGTTTGAAAATAATCAATACTGTTAGTTATGTCTCATATATAAGGGATTTATAGTCAAAAACTTTGTTTTTACGGGTTTGTTTTTTTTAATAATTAATTTTTAATGGTTTTCTTTTTTTTTCAGACTTTGGTGTCGGGTTACACGGACAGCATGGTCTCTCTTTCAGACAACAGATAAAAAGTGTGAAATCAACTGAGTTAAATGTAGGCCAGGTTTATTTATATTTATTGTTTGCGGAGGTGGATGGTGGCATATCGTCAATCATTATCTTTCAATTGTCAGAAATGTGATACGCCCGTTTAAAAATAAGAAAAAGAAAAGACCACTCAGTTTATTAGACTTTTGTTGCGCCATAAATTATCCCCCTTCGTGTCCTGTTGATTTCATGCTTCATTGTTGGTTCTAATGTCAGGATTTGGGGGGGGGGCATATTTAACCAGGATTGTGAGGGGGGAATGATCTTGAACCAGGATTGCGAGGGGGGAGGATATTGAACCAGGATTGTGACAGGATTGGGAGGGGGAGGATATTGAACCAGGATTGTGATAGGATTGGGAGGGGGATGATATTGAACCAGGATTGTGACAGGATTGGGAGGGGGCAGAATATTGAACCAGGATTGTGATAGGATTGGGAGGGGGGAGGATATTGAACCAGGATTGTGACAGGATTGCGAGGGGGAGGATATTGAACCAGGATTGTGACAGGATTGGGAGGGGGATATTGAACCAGGATTGTGACAGGATTGGGAGGGGGCAGGATATTGAACCAGGATTGTGATAGGATTGGGAGGGGGATGATATTGAACCAGGATTGTGACAGGATTGGGAGGGGGCAGAATATTGAACCAGGATTGTGATAGGATTGGGAGGGGGGAGGATATTGAACCAGGATTGTGACAGGATTGCGAGGGGGAGGATATTGAACCAGGATTGTGACAGGATTGGGAGGGGGATATTGAACCAGGATTGTGATAGGATTGGGAGGGGGGAGGATATTGAACCAGGATTGTGACAGGATTGCGAGGGGGGGAGGATATTGAACCAGGATTGTGACAGGATTGGTAGGGGAATGATATTGAACCAGGATTGTGACAGGATTGGGAGGGGGAGGATATTGAACCAGGATTGTGACATGCTTGGGAGGGGGAGGATATTGAACCCAGATTGTGACAGGATTGAGAGGGGGAGGATATTGAACCAGGATTGTGACAGGATTGGGAGGGGGGAGGATATTGAACCAGGATTGTGACATGATTGGGAGGGGAATGATATTGAACCAGGATTGTGACAGGATTGGGAGGGCGCAGGATATTGAACCAGGATTGTGACAGGATTGGGAGGGGGATGATATTGAACCAGGATTGTAGCAAGATTGCGAGGGGCGAGGATATTGAACCAGGATTGTCACAGGATTGCGAGGGGCGAGGATATTGAACCAGGATTGTGACAAGATTGGGAGGGGAATGATATTGAACCAGGATTGTGACAGGATTGGGTGGGGGGATGATATTGAACCAGGATTGTGACAGGATTGGGAGGGAATGATATTGAACCAGGATTGTGACAGGATTGCGAGGGGGGATGATATTGAACCAGGATTGTGACAAGATTGCGAGGGGGGAGGATATTGAACCAGAATTGTGACAGGATTGGGAGGGGGAGGATATTGAACCAGGATTGTGACAGGATCGGGAGGGGAATGATATTGAACCAGGATTGTGACAGGATTGGGAGGGGAATGATATTGAACCAGGATTGTGTCAGTATTGGGAGAGGAATGGTATTGAACCAGGATTGTGACAGGATTGGGAGAGGAATGGTATTGAACCAGGATTGTGACAGGATTGGGATTGGGCAGGATATTGAACCAGCCAAGTGACATGTGAAAAATTATTGTTGATATTTCTTTTGTTTAAAAAAAAATTAAAATATGTTTCTATTGTTGTAATTTCTAAAAACAACTAAACAACAGACTGTTCGTGACATCAATTCTCGGAATGACTGCATCTTTAGCACACGAAATGCATGTCAGCATCAGAGAATTTAGTGTTATATTGTGCTGAAACAACAAGCTATTCCACCGAAGGACAGGGTTGCTGATACACTGATATTTGTCTGGCAGTCTGTTGACAATGCAATACGATATTATGCCGTAGAGATCGGTAATGGCTCATGTAGAATGAGATCAAACGATGTAACGGTTTCATTGTTCGCATACGTTTATCTTACATCTGTGTAATACAATAGACAGAAAATGGACTGATAATGGACGGACAAATAGTCCGTAAGTAACGAATGCATATATTGAGAGAAAAAGTTTGGGTAAATAGAGAGAGGGGGCCATGGAGTAGGGTGAAGAGAAACTGATAGAGAGAAAGTGTCTTGACACATCCCGAACTAGACGAGACGGTTGGGGTTATACTCACCCTCAGAACTTAGAAGATTCAAAGTTACGAGCTTGTTCATGTTGCACCCCTCGCGATATCGTCGGCACCGCGCTACCCTACACCACCTCCTCCCCTCCCCCCACGCCTTTCAGGCGCATCAATAATAGATATGCTGGCGGTACTCGCGTGACGTGGTGCGGTGACGTTGCCCGGCGCGGTGCGGTGACGGACCTTCATCTGATATTCTTACTAATGGCGGTAGACGGTGGGGTTTTACAGCCCTCGCGAGACCAATGAAATAAACTGAAAGGGAGGGAAATCATTACGGCGCGGCGAGGCGGTCGTCAATAGCGGCCAAACTGTTAGGACAGTGCTACAAATTGTCAGCTGTGACAGTGGGGGAAGGGGGCTAAGGTTTGTGGGGGGGGGGCGGGGGCAGAAGTGATAAGGTTTCGGAATGTATGATTTAAGATGTCCTTATTGACATTAATAACATGGGAGAGGTCAAATAAAATTAGAAGGTTATAATGACACAAGAGAGGGGCATTTGGCCACGGTAGGTGGGCATAGTTGTCATGGGGGTTTAAATTAGATGTCATTGACATTAGTGACATCGGGGAGACACTTTGACATTGAGCGGGATGTGGATACTAACGTCATATGAAAATGGCATTAATCGGACTTAAGCTATAGTTTGGAGCATATACATGCATACATAAGAGGGGGAGAAAATTTAATGGGAGTTTCTTGCGAGGAAATGAAAGAAAATAAAAATGTAGTTTCATGGGACTGAATGAAGCTAAACTGGTAGTTTCATGGGAGGAACAGAAACTGAAATGGGAGTTTTATTGGTGAGGGTAGATGTTATGTTCAACAATTTTAATGGCGTGAAATGCAATAAGGAAATAAGAGGACATAAAACAGGAGCATAAGATATAAAGGTCAGTTTATGAAGGCGGTGGCATGTGATCAGTTTTGATAAGATCCTGAGCCTAATAAAACAATTTCATTCCAGTAATCGACTCGACACGGGGCTGTACAGCTTCTTAGGGAGTTGCTCGGTATTCGGCAACCACGACAGGCCCAACAACCACAACAACCACGACATACCCAACAACCACGACAGGCCCAACAACCACGACAGGCCCAACAACCACAACAACCACGACAGGCCCAACAACCACGACAGGCCCAAAAACCACAACAACCACAGCAACCACGACAACCACGACAGGGCCGACAACCACAACAACCACGACAGGCCCAACAAACCAAAGCAACCACGATAACCACGACAGGCCCAACAACCACAGCAACCACTTCAGCCGAGCTTGACATCGTGGTGTTAAAATCTCTTTCATTTGTCCGTCGCCACCAGAGCAACACTGTGTTATTGTCTTAGCAAACGGTCGGTAGTACATTAATGCCGTTATTTGGCGTCATTCAGAGCGGTTGGCCATTGGGGCTTGCACCCTTTGACCCGTGGCAATGGTGGGGAACAGACACTCTCTCGGCATCTGTTATTAGTGGGATATGAATTGATGATTGGGGATAGACACTCTCTCGGCATCTGTTATTAGTGGGATATGAATTGATGGTTGGGGATAGACACTCTCTCGGCATCTGTTATTAGTGGGATATGAATTGATGGTGGGGGATAGACACTCTCTCGGCATCTGTTATTAGTGGGATATGAATTGATGGTTGGGGATAGACACTCACTCGGCATCTGTTATTAGTGGGATATGAATTGATGGTGGGGGATAGACACTCTCTCGGCATCTGTTATTAGTGGGATATGAATTGATGGTGGGGGATAGACACTCTCTCGGCATCTGTTATTAGTGGGATATGAATTGATGGTGGGGGATAGACACTCTCTCGGCATCTGTTATTAGTGGGATATGAATTGGTGGTGGGGGATAGACACTCTCTCGGCATCTGTTATTAGTGGGATATGAATTGATGGTGGGGGATAGACACTCTCTCGGCATCTGTTATTAGTGGGATATGAATTGAAGGTGGGGGATAGACACTCTCTCGGCATCTGTTATTAGTGGGATATGAATTGATGGTGGGGGAGGGGTGTGCGACAATAACCACAAAAAGAGTTTTTATGAATCGAATAACGTTCGCAATATTGTATATTAAATGGATTTTTTTTTATTAACCGAAGAAAAAATGTATACAAACTTGATAATGAATTCAACAAAGGAAGCAATAAAACTTTTGTAGCAGACCATGAATCAAGGAAAAAACGTTACTATAAAATTGCATGAGCTGCAGACCCCACTACGGTTTCCGCTTGAATCCGCCCACGTCCTCTATTGACAAACGCACCAAAGCGAGCCGGCGGTCTTTTATTCCGGCTGTTTGACTAATGTGTTCGGAAGTGTCGATAAAAAAGAGATAAAAGAGAACAAAATTACAAACGAAAAACAACAAACAAGGGCGGTAACTTTGAGACTTTATTGACCGTGACGGTGTGGCAATGAATTATTCGGAGGTGCAGACCGCCCTCAACGACACACGACTCCACGGCTCACTGATAGTGTGAGCCTTGATGAGATGAGCAGTCCAATAAATTGTCATGGATACCTGAGGTGAAGTGGGGGGAGCAAGTGGCGGAGAGGTGGGAGGGGGGAGGGAAGGAATGATAAATGACGGTGATCACATTGAATGTAACATCTTTTTCAAAACAATTCATTTTGGAAACATCGTGTTATCATCATGACAATAACATGGTCATGTTTTATGAGACATCCGTCCCGGTTTGCGATGTTGATCTATGTTTATGATTTAGGCTAAAGACTGGGCAATGGTCTGTTACAAATAGATTGTCGGTATGCACCGCTGTTGGAACTATAGGCAGCACAACGCTCTCCGCAGTCCCTTCTGGAAGTTTCCGGAGTGGATGGACGCAGAAGGAGTTTCGATATTCCGAGATTACGTCACCAATGGTTTGGAACAGTCTTCCAAAAATAGTTGAAGGAGCCTGACAACAAAGAAACATAACATAATAATTTACAGACTTTATTTTTAAAAGCTAAGTTTTAAGGAAGATCAGAGTGCGGTGGACATGCTGGACTGGAGTGGACAGTTAGCGCTATGAAACATTCAACCTTCAACCACACAAAAAAAACGTTCTAAGTTCATTTTGTAACAGCTAACCTGAGGCCGCTTTTGTGTACATTTCACTTTGGATCAGCATAGAGAGCTGAAATGATGAACAAGTAATATTAGTAATATTAATAAAAACTCGAATGAGTATTTAAACGCAATTTCTAACAAAGAATTTCCGATTTTTTTATTCAAGGGAAATCATTCTAGATTAGATTAAAACATAAAAGTCGTTTCAAATTAGTAATTCTGAAACCAAACACAATATGACGTCATATCCCCTCACGCTACATCACACCAAGAATGTGTCAATGTAATGCGCACCGTGCAACAATCTAGCATTCTAAAAGCGGGAAAATCCAATTAACTATCATTCTAGATTTCATTAAAAGTCATTTCAAAGCAATAATTTTGAAACTAAAAAAAATTGCTATGTACATATTGCTTCTAAAATTACGGGAGTCGATGTAAAATTACAGTTCCAAAAATCACTTCTCCAACAGTGTTCTAAATATTATTAGCTATCGTTTGGCGTTTGTTTCAATCCGATAGATGCTATGGTTGGCGAGAAATTGACAACAAACTGATATTTTTTCGTTGTTGTTGTAAACTGGAAATTCAGTAAACCTTTTTGGTATTTTTTTGGCCGTTGCACATCCTTGGGACATCTTTAGCGTATTTGCAAAAGATCCGAACCCTCTATCTGGTATGGTTCAGGAGGAGTTGCATGTGCACACTCGAAAAGTGCACAGACATTTCAAATGTATAAACGCAATTCCCAGGGGAAATTGCGTTAAAAATGATGAACTCTGCCTTGGTTTGAAGACAGCAGCTACAAGATCCAGGTTTTTGATCCAGGAACAGCGCCTCTAAGCCAACCCATTTATGACTGCCATTCTGTCATCAACAATCAAACTGTTTCAGTGACTCTTGGTCATTTTCTTTGCAGACTGATCGGCGAAGAAAAATATATTTTATTCGAAGTAACAGTTTTTAAAAAAACAAAACAATAAGACTTTCACTCAGTTTCAGAGCTCATCATAGACCTGAATAAAATCTTCAATTAAGCACGTGTAAATGAAATCGCTGTGTAAAACAACAAATATCGATCAGCGTTCTTTAATTCTGTATAACACGCATGCGATCTGATTAAGCTTTGATGACGTAGTTAAGACTAAAATAAAAGAACGCCTTCCTACGCTTTTGTTAAAATTAAAGGTCAGGGTCGCGGCTCTTAGCCTCGATTTCCTGATGACCCCGATCTGATATTCCGCCATATTTGTTTTTATCACGCCACCTGACGGCTGCATTTCACAAAAGTCATCCTAACGGCTGAGTTTCTATTTTTAAAAATCGGAAATTTGCACTCGAAACATCCATTTGATTAATCGTCCCAACAGGATCAAAAGATTGCGCCAAGCGCCGAGCTGGAGTTCTTTTAACTATCGGGATGGCCAGTTTTCAAGCTGTTTCATGCAATTATCGCATGTTGTTGGAACAAAAATTGCAAAAAACCACATTTGCTTGAAGCTGGCAAAAACACCCAATTATTGGATAATTCTGCAATTTCAACATGCTTTGAAGAGAAATGGGGATGGTATATTCCAATGGCTCATGGCACCAAAGATAAAGAAGAGTCTTGCTGGATCTTGGATAGAGCGGCTGACGCGTAGCCTGAATGACGTCAGGATGGGCGAGGCGTACATGGTATCAAACTTAAAGCCGGACTAGCCTCATGTCTGTGTGAGCTGTTTCTATAAGGTCAGAATAATTTGTAAACTTCAAAACTTTTGAGAACCGCTCTTCTCAACGTATTTAGGTCACAACTTTTCCAAATAGCCACTCTCGTGATTTTACATAACGAGATCTTGAATTTTAAAAGGATTTCAACTCTGCGCGGCCGAGAGACAACTCGCGAGGGACTATCGGTTTGAACAACATCGCTGCGAGGAAAAAACAAATCCACTTCATGGGAAGGGACGCACTTGGGCAGTTCTCCGCTATCCGTGTCTATTTCAAACTTCTTTTGGCATTGTTGTGACATTTATAACATTTTAAATTATTTTTTCACTTATTCCTTTCAGTTTCAAATATTTGGTCTGTAAGGGAGAAATTAAATTGAAAGTCTTTAAAATTTTCGGCCAAGAATGGCGGTATGCGAAAAAGATGTAGAAAGGACAGTCGGAAGGAGATAAATCTAAGGGGCTGTGTGGAGGAAAACAATGATGTGATAATAAATCCTTCGAAATGGTAGATGTTTGATATATTTATTATAAGAAAATTTGATGATATATTTTCAGTGTTCCTGACTGGCGCATCAGTACACAGGCAGGCTTTACAAGGGTCCAACGAAATGTCAGTTCTGATTCTGCTGTCTAAGAGATGAATGACAGTGGAAGTAGGGGGGAATATTGGTCAGTAGAGGGCTGGTTGGTGGAGTAGAGGGCAGATTGGCGGAGTAGAGGGCAGATTGGTGGAGTAGAGGGCAGATTGGTGGAGTAGAGGGCAGATTGGTGGAGTAGAGGGCAGATTGGCGGAGTAGAGGCCAGATTGGTGGAGTAGAGGGCAGATTGGTGGAGTAGAGGGCAGATTGGTGGAGTAGAGGGCAGATTGGCGGAGTAGAGGGCAGATTGGTGGAGTAGAGGGCAGATTGGCGGAGTAGAGGGCAGATTGGTGGAGTAAAGGGCAGATTGGCGGCGTAGAGGGCAGATTGGTGGAGAAGGGGGCAGATTGGTGGAGTAGAGGGCAGATTGGTGGAGTAGAGGGCAGATTGGTGGAGTAGAGGGCAGATTGGTGGAGTAGAGGGCAGATTGGTGGAGTAGAGGGCAGATTGGTGGAGTAGAGGGCAGATTGGTGGAGCAGAGGGCAGATTGGTGGAGCAGAGGGCAGATTGGTGGAGCAGAGGGCAGATTGGTGGAGCAGAGGGCAAATTGGTGGAGCAGAGGGCAGATTGGTGGAGTAGAGGGCAGATTGGTGGAGTAGAGGCCAGATTGGTGGAGTAGAGGCCAGATTGGCGGAGTAGACGGCAGATTGGCGGAGTAGAGTGCAGATTGGTGGAGTAGAGGGCAGATTGGCGGAGTAGAGGGCAGATTGGCGGAGTAGAGGGCAGATTGGCGGAGTAGAGGGCAGATTGGCGGAGTAGAGGGCAGATTTGCGGAGTAGAGGGCAGATTGGTGGAGTAGAGGGCAGATTGGCGGAGTAGAGGGCAGATTGGCGGAGTAGAGGGCAGATTGGCGGAGTAGAGGGCAGATTGGCGGAGTAGAGGGCAGATTGGCGGAGTAGAGGGCAGATTGGTGGAGTAGAGGGCAGATTGGTGGAGTAGAGGGCAGATTGGTGGAGTAGAGGGCAGATTGGTGGAGTAGAGGGCAGATTGGTGGAGTAGAGGGCAGATTGGTGGGGTAGAGGACAGATTGGTGGAGTAGAGGACAGATTGGTGGAGTAGAGGGCAGATTGGTGGAGTAGAGGGCAGATTGGTGGAGTAGAGGGCAGATTGGTGGAGTAGAGGGCAGATTGGTGGAGTAGAGGGCAGATTGGCGGAGTAGAGGGCAGATTGGTGGAGTAGAGGACAGATTGGCGGAGTAGAGGGCAGATTGGTGGAGTAGAGGGCAGATTGGTGGAGTAGAGGGCAGATTGGTGGAGTAGAGGGCAGATTGGTGGAGTAGAGGGCAGATTGGTGGAGTAGAGGGCAGATTGGCGGAGTAGAGGGCAGATTGGCGGAGTAGAGGGCAGATTGGTGGAGTAGAGGGCAGATTGGCGGAGTAGAGGGCAGATTGGCGGAGTAGAGGGCAGAGTGGCGGAGTAGAGAGCAGATTGGTGGAGTAGAGGGCAGATTGGTGGAGTAGAGGGCAGATTGCTGGAGTAGAGGGCAGATTGGTGGAGTAGAGGGCAGATTGGCGGAGTAGAGGGCAGATTGGCGGAGTAGAGGGCAGATTGGCGGAGTAGAGAGCAGATTGGCGGAGTAGAGGGCAGATTGGTGGAGTAGAGGGCAGATTGGTGGAGTAGAGGGCAGATTGGTGGAGTAGAGGGCAGATTGGTGGAGTAGCGGGCAGATTGGTGGAGTAGAGGGCAGATTGGCGGAGTAGAGGGCAGATTGGCGGAGAAGAGGGCAGATTGGCGAAGTAGAGAGCAGATTGGCGGAGTACGGGGCATATTGGTGGAGTAGAGGACAGATTGGTGGAGTAGAGAGCAGACTGGTGGAGTAGAGGGCAGATTGGTGGAGTAGAGGGCAGATTGGCGGAGTAGAGGGCAGATTCGTGGAGTAGAGGGCAGCTTGGTGGAGTAGAGGGCAGATTGGTGGAGTAGAGGGCAGATTTGGCGGAGTAGAGGGCAGATTGGGGGAGTAGAGGCCAGATTGGTGGAGTAGAGGCCAGATTGGTGGAGTAGAGGGCAGATTGGTGGAGTAGAGGGCAGATTGGTGGAGTAGAGGGCAGATTGGTGGAGTAGAGGCCAGATTGGTGGAGTAGAGGCCAGATTGGTGGAGTAGAGGGCAGATTGGTGGAGTAGAGGGCAGATTGTAACTAGTGACAGATTTGTACAAGGATAAAATTGTTAGTAGGGACAATATGTTATTAAGGCACATTTCTTAGGGGCTGTTTGTTACCAGGGGCAGATTGTAAGTAACGGGACATTTTGAGTAGGGTGAAGATTTAGACTAGGAGCAGACTGCAAGAGTCAGATTTGTGGTTAGCGAGAGATTGTGCGTAAGGGCAAATTGTTAATCGGGGCATATTATGAATACATTGACGATAAGACTAGGATCATATTGTGAATTGTGCAGATTTGTGAGTAGTAGCATATTGTGCATAGGCACATATAGTGGGTAGGGGCATATTGCTATTTATGGCAGATTGTGTGTGTGGACAGATTGTGTGTATGGGCAGATTGTGTGTATAGACAGATTGTGTGTATGGACAGATTGTGTGTACGGGCAGATTGTGTGTAGCGACTGAGTCAAGAAGTGAGAACCTCTGAATAGTTATTATGGGGTTGGAGGCGTGGACCCAGGCCAGGGAAAGAATTTTTCTGTTGGCGTGAAAATCCCAAAAGGCGTTATGTGATTATCAAGGCCGTGATGGGGAGGGAGGGGGATGAGGGAAGGCAAATGTCCATCGAGTTGATCCGTTTGCTCAGCTTAACTTTGAAACCACCGACCTCAAAACGGTGGGGAAAATTAAAACTGAGTCAAAGAAAAGGGAAATTTTTTTAAAAAATCAATTTATTAAAAAATAGTTCAAACAATTTTAAAAATTAAAACAAAACAACAACAAAAAACACACAACTTTTTTTTACTTTTTAACAGTTTTAAAACTACAACCTTAAAATTAATCCATTCTCTTTATCTAAAACATTTAACTATAATTTGCGTTTAATCTGTATAGCATCATTTTATTTTTATTCCATATAACTTTACTGAAAAACAAGAACACAATAGAGGAGATGATTTTTCCTGCCAATGAGAATCAGGGACTGGGACAAGCTTCCAAAGGGAACGGTTTAGGCGCCAGTGAGTCTATTGACTGTTGCACTCTTGTCTTCCAACCTCTTGATCCTGGTATCATGAGTAGCATACACAAAGTGACCACGCCAACGAAACAACGGAAAATCCCTCATCATATAATTATAATACATCATATACAGGATTATCAAAACATTTCTCGTGGTTCATGAAACTTAATTCATTTAAACACCGATCATTCACGAAAGTCTGTCATTTTAATTATGAGCTAAGTAAATAGTTTACATAACTTTTCCGGTTTGAAATTTGAAATATTAATCTATTACCCTGTTTTTTCCGTTTTTTCGAAGCGTGGTTTTCGTAAAGGACTTGTGCAATTGTGCCCAAACCTTTTGTTGTCTCCGCTTTAAACGTCTCCGCGCACGGGTTAAATATAGTATCAAAGACATTTCCGTTAAAATATTGTTTATGTGAAGTGGTGAAAGCAAGTGTTGCAACGTTTAAGTTTGTATATCATCTAGCGTTTAAGCTTAACTTTAAAATGTATTGCTTCATACACTTGGTCGTACGTACGTCACTGAAGCTTGTCATCAAAAACTTTTTGATATTGTCCGACCAGTATCCAGCTGGTCACAGGAAGGGTCTCGAGTCCATCTGTTCATTCGGTCAATGATCAAGAAGGTAGAGGGGGGATGGGAAAGGTCAAGGGTGAGGGAAGATAATAGTTTTGTAACCCGTTACGATGTCACTTTAGTTTTGACATCTTTGAGAACTACTGATGATAAAGTCAGATTTTCTTGTCATATACTTCCGTGACACAGATGAGAAAGTCAACCCGCCCTGTCATACACTCGGTGACACAGATGAGAAAGTCATCCCGCCCTGTCATACTCTCAGTGACATAGATTAGGTTGTCAAATAAACAAGTTCTAAATATGGTCACCATCATCTAGATCTAGACGTAATGAATTTAGCTTTCAATGTAGTGGTCAGAAAATTATGTCTCCGACTTTCATCTCTCGGGCATGCACGAGTAGGTAGAATATCTCTGGGCTAGACACATTAGAGGCGATCAAAATTCTATTAAATCAAAACTCTCATTTATTATACACAAGATAAAAGCCGTTATTGTAGTGTTTTGAGTGCTTCAATTTAGCTTATGTGGATCATCAATTAGTCAACTCACCTTAACATAGGACATATTGCTATGAGTATAGAGTAAATTTTAGAGTCGGCATTTGATATTTCAAGGAAGGACATTATTGTTATTATATCTCTTCAACAGTATTCTTATAGGTAATCAGTTATTCAGTTCACCAACTGATTGCTCATATGTCGCCAAGTTATTCCGATCGCCAAATAAATCTTTAAAAAAAACTCTTGATATGTCAATTACTCTCTTCATCTCCAAAACTCATTCGAAACAACTCAGATCGCATAATTGTCACCAAACCGCATGTCTTCCAATAGAACTATAATAACTCCAAAGACTAACCAAATGACGCGCCAAATTCCTCACCAAGTGACGCGACGAAGACACCGCTAAAGGACGCCAAAGACCTCACCATATGACGCCTAAGACCTTACCTAATGACGCCAAAGACCTGACGAAATGACGCCTAAGATCTTAAATAATGACGCCAAATCTCTCACTAAATGACGACAAAGACCTCACCAAGTGACGCCACTAAGACCTCACAAAATAGATCCAAAGACTCTGCAAATGACTTTAAAGATCTAACCAAGTGACGCCAAAGACGTCACCAAATGACTACAAAAACCTCACTAAAGGACGCCAAAGACCTAACCAAATGACACCAAAGACCTCACAAAATGCGGCCAAAGACCTCACCAAATGACGCCAAAGACCTCACAAAATGCGGCCAAAGACCTCACAAAATGCGGCCAAAAACCTCACCAAATGACGCCAAAGACCTCACCAAATGACGCCAAAGACCTCACCAAATGACACCAAAGACCTCACCAAATGACACCAAAGACCTCACCAAATGATGCCAAAGACTTCACCAAATGACGCCAAAGACCTCACCAAATGACACCAAAGATCTCACCAAATGACACCAAAGACCTCACCAAATGACACCAAAGACCTCACCAAATGACACCAAAGACCTCACAAAATGCGGCCAAAGACCTCACCAAATGACGCCAAAGACCTCACAAAATGCGGCCAAAGACCTCACAAAATGCGGCCAAAGACCTCACCAAATGACACCAAAGACCTCACCAAATGACACCAAATGACACCAAATGACTCTGCAAACCGTACTAACCCTGTAGTGAAAAGAGAAACTTAAATCTCAAATCTAATGTTTGTTTCATTTGTTTTAGAAGTCGGAGTTTTTAAATTTTAATGTCACATTTTATAGAAGCACGCCATCTCAGGAAGGTCACATGAGTAACCTAGTGAAGTCCGCCGTAGCTTTTGTATTTCTCTCCGCCCTGGGACTAGTACGCCGCTCTACCTGAATGAATCCTTTCAAGTCGCTGGTTGCAATTGTTCTGTTCTACCTAATTATTCTTTCTTTTCAATCAGTAAAATTTTGATTGATTTCATTTTTTTAAAATCATGAAGTTAAATTGTTGATAACAACAGCGCTGTAAGATGCTAACTAAAAGTACATTTTTAAAAAAAACAACTTGGATACACACGTGCACAGGGGTCAATAAAGGTGTTCATTTTTTAACACAACTCTTTTTACCGGCATCATCTAAGGAACAAAGATGAGTTTATTAAATCTACGGTCCATAAGGGACGCGTTCATTAACACGTTCAGCTGCGTGCATGATGGTGCAGCCCGGAAAAATGTGTTTCTACATCAAAGAGATCAATAATATTTTGTATAGAAGAAATGTCTGTAAAAGATAGGAGAGATCGAGTCTCGATTTCATCAACCTAACGATGTTACCGCTCAATGTAATTTAATATCTTCCAAATGTACTTATTGCTTCTACCGCATCTCCGCCAATCGTGTCTCTCCATCACCATTTAAAACAACACCAAAACCAAACAACATCCGGAAAGGCATGCAGGTAGTAGTGATCACGTGACATCTCTCAGGCCACCATCATCGTCAGATCTTTGGAGAACAACCAGCCGATTGACTGATTGGGGGGTTTGGGGGTGCGTAGTCCCGCGGGGCGCAACCAAAGTCAGAATTTGAAAGAAGGCAACACCAGAGGGTTATCAATATGAGTTATGATAATGGACCCGTGGTGCGGCGTCTCGCTGTGGGTGATATCAATTAGCACCCCACCTCCTCCCCATCTCGGTGTTCCATTTGACGCAAAAGTGACACCCCCCCCTTTCAAAATGAGCCCCCAGTCGCCGCACCTTAGTCGCTACCAGTAGTTCTATAAAACAGAAGTAGCCGTTTTGTTATGAGGCATACTTTGGGTTAGGGCTGAAAAAAGTGTGTGTGTGCGGGGGGATGGTTGTCATATGAGTCAGTGGTGATAAATGCGCACCAGCGCACCGGATCCTGGTGCATAGCAGTTCATGTTTAGATATTACTTCGTCGACCTTTCGAGGCCATATATCGGCTGCCGTAACGAGTCGCAGAGGAGTCGTTTGCTGGAGGGTAACGGCGGTGACGTCATGACGTGGCTGCACAACGGCGCGCATTCAATATCTTCTGTCTAGGAGGCCATGGGGAATTACTGTTTTACAAAACCAACATATTACTGCAAGAGTAGTGGAATTTTAATGTATAAAAAATCAACAAGTAACTGCAAGGTTACTGTTAGCTGAACGTGAAAAATCGTGGTACTGTAGGGTTACTTTAAGCCTTAAGCATAACGTAAAAAAAAATAATAAGTTACTGCAAGGTTACTATTAGCTTAACGTAAAAAAATCATGTTACTTCAGGGTTTCTTTTAGCTTACCGTAAAATAAAGATGTAAGACATTCCAACTTCACATATGCTACTTCTTCAGTCCAGGAGAACTTTGCGTTTTCTATACATGCCCAATGCTCCATTTTAGATTCGTTGGTCAGTGTGCAAAATAAAAATAAAAAAATAAAAAAACAACTTGTCTGCAAAGTTGAGAAGAATCAATGTAAAAAAAAATTACAATCCAAAAACAAAGATAATATTTTATACTAGATACGCCCCGCGGCGTAGCATACGCCACTGACTTGCTCATGCATAGGGCAAGAAAGGGGGGGGGGAGAACGGACACATACTACCGCAAGGAAAATCAAAACAACGCGAGTGAACATCGGCGGGGAGGAACGAACCACCGACGCACTGTTGGTCTCGAGACATTCGCACTGCGGTTATTTACCTGCCCACCGCCCTTCACTAACCTAGCTTGCCAACAATAAACTGGGATTGGCCGACCCTAGCGAGGGTCAGCCATTTTGAAGAAAAAGGGGAAAAGAACGAGCACAAGCACACATTTTTAAAAATTAAATAAATGTTTTCGCTGGGGCTTGAACCCAGTACCTTCCGCGTGTAAGGCGGGCGTGATAGGCACTACACTACGAATCACATGTTATTCTGTGAAGGAAGAACGCAAGTGAACGCAAGAACCATTGTTGCCCCCTTCTTGACCCCAGCGAGGGTCCATAACATGCTTATTTGCACATACTCACTGTGGTAATATCTCTCTATATATAAGCCGCATTTGTTGTCTGGATGTCTGTCTGTCTGTTCCCTAATAACTCAAGATCCAGACAACCAAATTACGTGAAATTTGGTACACGTACACAAAATTATACCGGAAAGGTTATTAAACGGGTTTCGTTCCTTATATATAAGATACTGGGGCCCGGGGGCCCAAAATGTAGTTTTTCCCTATATGAGCTATATAAAATAAAAATTATTGAAAATTAAGATGTAAAATAATAACGCAAATTAATAAACATTTTGGTGTCGAGATTAACAAGAAGGCGACTATCGCCATAAAATAATTTTTTTTTGTTGCTTTGTTGTTGCTGCTTTTGTTGTTGTTTTGTTGTTGTTGCTTTGTTGTTGTTGCTGTTGTTGTTGTAGTTGTTGTTTTGTTGTTGTTTTGTTGTTGTTTTGTTGTTGCTTTGTTATTGTTTTGTTGTTGATGTTTTTGTTGTTGTTTTGTTTTTGTTGTTGTTGCTGTTGTTGTTTTTGTTGTTGTTGCTGTTGTTGCTTTTGTGTTGTTTTTGCTGTTGTTGTTGTTGTCCACATCCCTTGCCCTGCGACGTCAATGTCCTTCATGTTGTTGTTGCTTTGTTGTTGTTGCTGTTGTTGTTAAACCCGGGAGAAGCCGGGTACTTGCCCCTAGTATATATATATATAGTTACTTGTCAACATCTAGATCAGTGATTTCGAAACTTTTTGCCTACCCCCCCCCCTTTTTTTTTCAAGAACAAATATTACTGAGCGGCCCCCCCCCCAATTTTTTTTTAATTATTCTAACACACGTTTGGGTAAACTACGGTTCACGAACCGCATTAGGTCCCTCATAGTATATTATGTGGCCCGTAGTCGACCTTATGTCATGTTATTTTTTTTTGGTTTTTTTAAATAGAATTTTATATATACAGTAACATTCCGATAATCCGGCACGTTCGGGACCGGCTCGGTGCAAGACTATCGAAAATTCCGGTCTATCGGGCGGTGCCCCTTCTTTTTAGTGTAGGCTTTGCCGTAAAACAAATGTACCTACTTTGTTTTTTTTTAACTACATACATACATAAATCGTAATTATAAGAGCAATTAGGTTAATAATTTAACTACTAATACAGTATGCAAATACAACAAAGTTTATTTTACATTTCAAATAATGTATGTACACGTACTGTAAAACATATTTCACTTAGATTTAAAAAGTCACGAATGTCTTTTTGTTTTCTTGACTTTTGGCGTTTAGTGTAAAATTTATTTCTAATGATATGGAAATCAATGATGTACTGTATTACAGTAGAGAGTACAGAGACACAGTTTACTGCGATGTGAAAGGACACAAAACAACAACGCACAAAAAAAATTAGCCAAACATACAGAAATGCCTTAACCATTTAGCATTAGCCAGAGAACGACACCTCAATCATTAGACATTAGCCAAACATACAGAAATGCCTTAGCCATTGAGAATTAGCTTAGCCAAACTGAGACAATAATTATCGTATGAAAACAAATTAGTATTAACCCGAAAGGTGAGTTGGAAATAAACAAAAGGAGTTAACGAAGTTCTCGTTTTCGTGAGGAGAAAAAGTAAAGTCTCGCGATAAATCTCACACCGTCACCTTCCACGTGACATTGAGAAACTTGAATCTCCCCGAGTCCTCCGCGCGCGCCAAGGGAGAGCACACAGAGACATAAAGAAACCTCAAATGCGTTAAATTAAAAACATTGCCCGCAAACAAAAAAAACGAAAATAAATAGAGGCCAAAAACCGTTCGTCCAATGCGATGTCGTAAAAGGGAGTCTAATCTTCTCGCGTCGATTAAAACATTTTTGCTCAGCGAGGATAATAAATATCGAATTGTTATCTTAGGCAGCCTGTTTTTTTTTCCCCCGAGAACACTTTCTAAATTCCTCGTAAAACAGAATTTATTGCCTGATGCATGGCAAGTCTACAAGGAACACCGGTCTATTGACACAGAAAGTCTATAAGGAACACCGGTCTATTGACACAGAAAGTCTATAAGGAACACCGGTCTATTGACACAAGAAAACTTACGACAGCAAGTCTAACAAAACGACAGATTTTTTTTACACAGCAAGTCTATCGTAACTGGAAGTCTAAATAACTGAGAAAATCTAATAAATCCACAGTTCTATCGACACATCAAATCTAACAACACGGCAACTCCATTAAAACAGCACCTAAATTTCCCAGTTTAGACGTAACCTAACCCGTGTTCGATCAATATCTGGAACATCGTTCAATCACAACGACACCAATTCATGACCATGACACAGTTCCATCCCCAAGACACAATTTCGTCACAACACAACACCCTTCCATCACTAGACAACAACATTCCGTCACTAGACAACACCATTCCATCCCTAGACAACACCACTTCATCACTAGACAACACCATTCCATCAAGAGACAACACCATTCCATCACTAGACAACACCATTCCATCACTAGACATCACCATACCATCCCTAGACAACACCACTTCATCACTAGACAACACCATTCAGTCAATAGACAACACCATTCCAACACTAGACAACACCATTCCATCACTAGACAACACCATTTCATCCCAAGACAACACTCTTCCATCACAACACAACACCATTCCATCACAAGACAACACCATTCCATCACTAGACAACACCATTCCATTACTAGACAACACCATTCCTTCACTAGTCAACACCATTCCATCACTAGACAACACCATTTCATCACAACACAACACCATTCCATCACTAGACAACACCATTCCATCACAAGACAACACCATTCCATCACTAGACAACACCATTCCATCACTAGACAACACCATTCCATCACTAGACAACACCATTCCATCACTAGACAACACCATTCCATCACTAGACAACACCATGCCATCACTAGACAACATCATTCCATCCCAAGACAACACTCTTCCATCACAACACAACACCATTCCATCCCAAGACAACACCATTCCATCACAACACAACACCATTCCATCACTTGACAACACCATTCCATCACTAGACAACACCATTCCATCACTAGACAACACCATTCCATCACAAGACAACACCATTCCATCACTAGACAACACCATTCCATCACTAGACAACACCATGCCATCACTAGACAACATCATTCCATCCCAAGACAACACTCTTCCATCACAACACAACACCATTCCATCACAAGACAACACCCTGCCATCACTAGACAACACCCTTCCATCACTAGACAACACCATTCCATCACTAGACAACACCATTCCGTCACAAGACAACATCATTTCATCCCAAGACAACACCCTGCCATCACTAGACAACACCCTTCCATCACTAGACAACATCATTTCATCCCAAGACAACACCCTGCCATCACTAGACAACACCCTTCCATCACTAGACAACACCATTCCATCACAAGACAACACCATTCCATCACTAGACAACACCATTCCATCACAAGACAACACCATTCCATCACTAGACAACACCATTCCATCACTAGACAACACCATTCCATCACTAGACAATACCATGTCATCACAAGACAACACCATTCCATCACTAGACAACACCATTCCATCACAAGACAACACCATTCCATCACAACACAACATCATTCCTTGTACTTTTCTTTTTAAACTTTCCATCAACGGCCTAACAACTCCCTAAAATCATCCTAAAGACGCCTTAACAACACACTTTCAACACCTCGAAGACATCCTTTAAAATGGATTATCGTCACTCTATCATATTTTAATCAACTTACATTTGTTGCAATCATTTAGATTTTTATTAATAGTGATGTAAAAATAGTAAAAATAAATTAAAATTTAAAAAAAAGGAAAAAACAAAGTTGTTGACTATAAATCCTTTATATACGAGACATAACTAAAATAATTAAACAATATAATTTGCAATTGTCACGCAAGTTGTGTCTGTCAATCCTGACGCTACTAATTTTCGAAAGCAGGGAAAACCAAATTACTGCACCAATGCATCAAAAGGTGTGCAAATTAAATATGCGCTGTAAAAAAAATATTATATGACGTCATTGTTTTCGCTCATATTTTAATTTTGGAAAAGGGATCAATGTAAAAAGAGGATTTTATTATAGTTAATTATAAAATCAAAAACCGAAACGGGGCGCCGTAGGCGCCCTGCAACCCCTATTATAAAATACTTTGTGTACATTTCAGAAAGTTTAATATTTCGTATTTATCAAACAAGGACAAGTTAGTTGGGCTTTTGAAAAAGGTCGGCGCCGTAGGCGCCCTAAAAAAAAGTTCATTTTTTATAAAATAAAAAGATTTCAGCTGAAAACTTCCGTCATTTTTGGCGGGTGTACGCTAGTGTTCATTATAATACGCATCGCAGGACAATCGAAAAATCCAAAATTGTAACTGTATCTGATATATAAAGGATTTATAGTAAAAAATACAACTACAGTCTGCTTGCTAAATTTCAGCTCGATTTGATCACGGGAAAAGGGTTATAAAAACATGTTTATATAGTGCGCACCGCGAGACAGACTAGCAATTACTAGCATTTACATTTACAGATCGGGGATATACCGTATATACTCGCTCTATAGCCCGTTCGTTCTTAAGCTGACCCCCCCCCCTTTTTTTTTGAAAATGAAAAGTATTAAAAGTGTTATACCCGCTCGCAAGCCGACCCCCCAAAAATATAAGGACAGCTTTAACAAAATGGTAAAAATTATTTTTAAACTTCAAGCTAAATCGTTTATTATGATTGTTTACTTTGTACTGCCTATCTTTGTCTTTGTGCGCTTTGTTAGGCAAGAGTTACCGGTATTTTAAAAAAAATATTTGATGAACAGTGACGAAAGCGCGTACATTAAAATTCGTTGTTGAAAACAAAATTTGTAAATGATTTGTTCATTAAAATAAATAAAATGATTAAATAAGGTAAGTGCAGATGTTTAAAAATTTATTGTAGCTTCTGGTAGAGCAGTCGAATCTTGTAGAATGTAGAAAAGGACATTGATGATCTACAATAACAACACCGATATTCAATATCCATGCAGAGATCACCTATGATCCTCTCATAAGCCGACCCCCCCCCCAACTTTTCCCCCTAGGTTTTGTCAAAAAAAGGTCGGCTTGCGAACGAGTATATTCGGTATATTAAAATGTATCGTCAATATAATACGCACCGCAGCGCTACAGGAAAGTATTAAAAAGGTTGTTCAATATAACACGCACCGCGACACTAGCACAAAAATTAACATGCTGCATAGAGATAAAAAGAGATAATCTAAAAATTCATTAATTTAATTACAGTACAGTCGATCGATCTGAAATTTTTATAGCTCATTTTGATCGTCGCCACGAGTATGCATGCAAACTTTCAGCTCGCTAGCATATGGGGAAGTGGCCTAAAAATCGATGAAAAGTTTTTACGTCAATCAAACAATCAACAAGACGCCACGAGTTGATATAAAGGATTTTAACCCAAAAAAAACAATTACGGTAATTTTCTCTTGTATCTTCGGAGCCAGCATTAAAAAAAATAATAATTAAGTAAAATCTACGACACGTCAGCACTAAGTCCTCCTCTCAGATTGTCGGCGGGACGGTAATCCCCCAAATAATTGCCATATTTGGTACATCTATTATTTAGATCTATTTTTATGCCGATATCGATTGGACGGAAACGGCAACACATGAGCTACAAGGAGGCGGGGCCACGACCAGGGAGATATTGACTGAAAACGTGATAAAATAGTCTATCAAGTGTGATAAACCGGGGAGAGAAAAAATGTTATGAAATAGATCTTTATTAGTGGTAAAAATAGACAAATGGTTTATGTTCGAATAGGCTCGTGTGGTTGACCAATGATTCCCAATCTGTACATGGCCCACTAAAATACACACGATAGCATATAGTAGTTTAGCCGAATGTTTAAGATTTTGAAACGCATTCATTTTCAAAACCTCTTATATAGACTGTGGGCTACACATGTACGGATAATTTATTATAAGTTTTTTTTTAATATTCTTTGCTATTAAGTTATAAACGATTAGTTATATCCACTTCGAGATGAACGTACTTATGTCTGATTTATCATTTTATAAAATTAATAAATTCAAGCGCGTTTCAGTGCGTGCGTGCGCGTTTTTCGCGCGCACGGCTTAACGTATAGCACTTCCGGAGCAAGTGAAGATAAATGTACTTGTGGGTTGCTAGAAACAATAAAACATAGATGACTTCACACTGACAGATATGAGACTACAAATTGCTTCAGCACTGTCACAACTATGGCACCAGTTGTGACGGATGTTGTCCCCCCGTGTGTTCCCCAGCAAGGGGAGATTACCCTGTACTGTTTTTATCAAAGACGGAAGTGTTCTGTCTGTTCATCCATTACAACGAGATAGGATGGGGAGTTTTTATTGGTCGACATGTCTCGTGGCTGATGACGTATCGGTCGTCCGCCATATTCAAAGCGAGGATGATTCGTCCAACTACGAGAGTTTGGGTTTTCAAAGGGAAAATATTTGGAAGTTTTAGATTTTTTTAAATGTTTGCCTGTGGGGAACATTAGCGTGGGGAAATATTTGTGTGTGTGTGGGGGGGGGGAGTGTGTTAGTACCTTTTGTAGCTACTACAACAAAATTCTACTGACACCTTTTTTATGTTAGTTATGGCGTCAGAACAAAGGCGTGGGAGCAATGTTGGTTAATTGCGTCGGAACAGAGGATATGTTTAAAAGACTTGCTACTGGTTGAAAAGTGCTGACCACGGCACAGTTTAGGTGGCGAAAAATGTTGTAGGGGTTGACGAGGAATCGGGATAAATAGTTTTGGTAGTGGCCAGGAAAGGAGTCCAGGTTGCGAGAAAAGGAGTCGGGGGGGGGAGGGATGAAGAAAGGAGTCGGGGGAGGGGTGAGGAAAGGAGTACGGGTCGATAGCACGAATTCAGACACATGCAAGTTCCGTGTATCTTCTTTCGTTTATTTGTTCAAAAATATACACATACAGTTTATGATTTTTGGTTAGCAGAACATTTTGCTGATGCTGATGTTTTACACACAAAAAAATGATGTAACAATGAGATGGCAATCTCATTTTTTTAGATAATCAAGGCCTTACGATGACGTCATTATCGCATATTTTATTTATTTGCCGTTGTTTTTGGGGTTTTTTGCTGTTTGGGGTCGGGGAAGATCCTTGTCGAAGGTCATCTCAACAGCTCAATCAATAGGTTTTTGACGGATTTTTGTTTTTCTTGGACACGAGCACGAGTTGTGTTAATGATATCAGATGTCAAAGAACTCGTGGCACAGCCTCGCGTGGGATGGCGCATTAACCTTTTCATTACCATTTACAATTTACAACATAGAAATTAAAAGAACTTAATAGGACAAAAGCAATTATTGGTTGTATTTTTATTGGGGCTGTTATCGATTAATTTAAATTTAATCGTTAACTTTTGAAAAATTAATGAATAATCAATCGTTAATTTCGATTAAAGCCAAAAATAGAAATTTATGACGTCATGCAACAGAACATTTCAAGGAAAGTGACAAGAACAGGTAATTGACTTTTTAAAAATGTTATTGAGTTATTTCCCCCGTCTTACAGACATTGAAAATTATGAATATTTTGAACTAAATTTTATGTCAATGCGTTGATACTTGATCGGATGTTTGTGCTGAAGGTGGTACGTCAGCGATGTATTTGATCCTTTAAAAGAGAATTGTTTATGGCAGTGAACACATTAAACTTTTTCACCATCTTCGACTTGGCCATCCGCAGTTAGCTTAAAAATAAAATTTTTGCTCAATTTACCAGTTATATGTTTAAATTTAACTGCGCTGATGCTGTCAGCCATTTTTTAGTTGACGTCTGCCGGTCCACATAAATAAATAAAATAAATGATAATATTACGCGTGAGAAGTTTGTACGTAAAAAATATATAAATTATTATTAATAATTATTAATTATTATTAATAATTAATAATTATTATTTATTAATAAAAAAAATTAAAAATATTATAAATATTTTCTTTAATTTTAATCGAATTTTTATCGATTAAAATAATTTTAATCGATAAAAAATTTTAAAGATTAATCGAGAAATTAATCGTTAATTTCCGCAGCCCTAATTTTTATATTTTATATGGATTTACATTGTGTCCATGTTTGAGACAACCACGTCGTATAGACTAGCAATCCGACAGTCAAATCACTAAAAATACAAAAGTTAAAAATTATTTTGAAAGTTAAAAAATTCCCAAACCATTCGCCATACGTAGATCTTAATAGAAACTGAGAAAGATACGAGAAAGTGTCAAAAGGTGTCCCAGTTTAAAAATTTTCGGGGGGGAAAAGACACTACTACGCGTAAGATAATGTTAGAATTTTGTTATTGTTAAGTCTGGACATTTACCTGTTGAATAATTCGTGTAACTGGTGATAGTTAAGGACAGAAGACAACGGAGTGAAAATAGTTGTGTGCTGAAAACACTTGCCCTTGAACACAGGGTGTCTGCCATTTGTTTCCACAACACATCGCCTGTCGCTTGTTGATAACACGGAATGAAACACCTAATCTCTTTGACATCAAAGCACTTCTTTCAAATAATCCGGTAAATATAACCAACGAAATCTTTGCCGATTTTAACCAACGAAATCTTTGCCGGTTTTAACCAACGAAATCTTTGCCGATTTTAACCAACGAAATCTTTGCCGATTTTAACCAATGAAATCTTTGCCGATTTTAACCAACGAAATCTTTGCCGATTTTAACCAACGAAATCTTTGCCGATTTTAACCAACGAAATCTTTGCCGATTTTATTTTATCAAATAATTTTTAGCGTCAAATCCAAATTGAAATGCACACCTTAAATTTGACACACATTGTTTACCTTTTTTCGTGATGTGCAACGAATCTGTTCATTCCTACTCGTACATGACACTTATTTGATCTCTCTCAGTGATGATGAATTCAATGATTTAAAATCACCCTGTAGTCCAAAGGCCAGTTTAAGTGACGTGTCTGGACAACTTAAGTCATCAAGACATCTTCTGACAATCTCTCTTTTAATATTTTTTTTCCAACTCTTATTTTCCTTTAAAAAAAAACAACAGCTTTTATATCTAGGGACTTATTTATTTACATTTCTGAATGACTTGCAATACTTTTTTTTTCAAAGGTTGTACATCTTTTAAACTTACAATGTCTAATATTTTTACTTTTATTTTTAAATCCCTTATATTAAATCCTCTGATCAATGCGACTCATATTTATTGGTCATAGTAATTAAAGCCGTTTTGGGACCACGTGTGTGTTTCATGTGCCGAATTGTTATTTCGTTGATGCGTTTAAACAGGTGCGTGTATATATAAAGTGTGAGCTCCAAGAGGTACTTAGTTTCCGTTGTGTGAGAGTCCCTGTCATTCAGTGCTGAAAGGCGAATAGGCTAAACTGTTCATAGTGTTTCTCAGATTAAGTAGAAAATCATAGTAATTTCTATAGCAACGTGCTAGTTTTGTAGTAGCACTTTCTAATCTGTGTTGTTACCATGACTTTCAGCGTGTCAAATGAAGGTATAGGATTGTCATCCGTCTTCCAGAAACGATCGAGAGCAGGTATTGTCACGTCTTCAAGAGACGGTGGAGTACAGCTATTGTCACGAATGAAGGTATAGGTCTGGCATACGTCTCCGAGAGACGGTGGAGTACAGCTATTGTCACGAATGAAGGTATAGGTCTGACATACGTCTCCGAGAGACGGTGGAGTACAGCTATTGTCACGAATGAAGGTATAGGTCTGGCATACGTCTCCGAGAGACGGTGGAGTACAGCTATTGTCACGAATGAAGGTATAGGTCTGACATACGTCTCCGAGAGACGGTGGAGTACAGCTATTGTCACGAATGAAGGTATAGGTCTGGCATACGTCTCCGAGAGACGGTGGAGTACAGGTAATCTCACGAATGAAGGTATAGGTCTGGCATACGTCTCCGAGAGACGGTGGAGTACAGGTAATCTCACGAATGAAGGTATAGGTCTGGCATACGTCTCCGAGAGGCGGTGGAGTATAGCTGTTGTCATGTCTTCAAATGGCGGTCAAGGTCAAAGCTGTAATGACGGACACCTCTAGTACGAGAACGCAGACTGCCGGCCAAATTTTATTTTATTCCATTTATCTTCACTCTGATGATATCCTTTCAGGACACCGAGGGAAAAGTTACTGAACAAAGATCTCCTTCTACAATAGCTTCCGTCAGTTTTCATAATAAAAGTTCCTGAACAAAGATCTCCTTCTACAATAGCTTCCGTCAGTTTTCATAAAAAAAGTTACTGAACAAAGATCTCCTTCTACAATAGCTTCCGTCAGTTTTCATAATAAAAGTTACTGAACAAAGATCTCCTTCTACAATAGCTTCCGTCAGTTTTCATAATAAAAGTTCCTGAACAAAGATCTCCTTCTACAATAGCTTCCGTCAGTTTTCATAAAAAAAGTTACTGAACAAAGATCTCCTTCTACAATAGCTTCCGTCAGTTTTCATAATAAAAGTTACTGAACAAAGATCTCCTTCTACAATAGCTTCCGTCAGTTTTCATAATAAAAGTTACTGAACAAAGATCTCCTTCTACAATAGCTTCCGTCAGTTTTCATAATAAAAGTTACTGAACAAAGATCTCCTTCTACAATAGCTTCCGTCAGTTTTCATAAAAAAAGTTACTGAACAAAGATCTCCTTCTACAATAGCTTCCGTCAGTTTTCATAATAAAAGTTACTGAACAAAGATCTCCTTCTACAATAGCTTCCGTCAGTTTTCATAAAAAAAGTTACTGAACAAAGATCTCCTTCTACAATAGCTTCCGTCAGTTTTCATAATAAAAGTTACTGAACAAAGATCTCCTTCTACAATAGCTTCCGTCAGTTTTCATAATAAAAGTTACTGAACAAAGATCTCCTTCTACAATAGCTTCCGTCAGTTTTCATAATAAAAGTTACTGAACAAAGATCTCCTTCTACAATAGCTTCCGTCAGTTTTCATAAAAAAAGTTACTGAACAAAGATCTCCTTCTACAATAGCTTCCGTCAGTTTTCATAATAAAAGTTACTGAACAAAGATCTCCTTCTACAATAGCTTCCGTCAGTTTTCATAATAAAAGTTACTGAACAAAGATCTCCTTCTACAATAGCTTCCGTCAGTTTTCATAATAAAAGTTACTGAACAAAGATCTCCTTCTACAATAGCTTCCGTCAGTTTTCATAAAAAAAGTTACTGAACAAAGATCTCCTTCTACAATAGCTTCCGTCAGTTTTCATAATAAAAGTTACTGAACAAAGATCTCCTTCTACAATAGCTTCCGTCAGTTTTCATAAAAAAAGTTACTGAACAAAGATCTCCTTCTACAATAGCTTCCGTCAGTTTTCATAATAAAAGTTACTGAACAAAGATCTCCTTCTACAATAGCTTCCGTCAGTTTTCATAATAAAAGTTCCTGAACAAAGATCTCCTTCTACAATAGCTTCCGTCAGTTTTCATAATAAAAGTTACTGAACAAAGATCTCCTTCTACAATAGCTTCCGTCAGTTTTCATAATAAAAGTTACTGAACAAAGATCTCCTTCTACAATAGCTTCCGTCAGTTTTCATAATAAAAGTTACTGAACAAAGATCTCCTTCTACAATAGCTTCCGTCAGTTTTCATAATAAAAGTTACTGAACAAAGATCTCCTTCTACAATAGCTTCCGTCAGTTTTCATAATAAAAGTTACTGAACAAAGATCTCCTTCTACAATAGCTTCCGTCAGTTTTCATAAAAAAAGTTACTGAACAAAGATCTCCTTCTACAATAGCTTCCGTCAGTTTTCATAATAAAAGTTACTGAACAAAGATCTCCTTCTACAATAGCTTCCGTCAGTTTTCATAATAAAAGTTACTGAACAAAGATCTCCTTCTACAATAGCTTCCGTCAGTTTTCATAATAAAAGTTACTGAACAAAGATCTCCTTCTACAATAGCTTCCGTCAGTTTTCATAATAAAAGTTACTGAACAAAGATCTCCTTCTACAATAGCTTCCGTCAGTTTTCATAATAAAAGTTACTGAACAAAGATCTCCTTCTACAATAGCTTCCGTCAGTTTTCATAATAAAAGTTACTGAACAAAGATCTCCTTCTACAATAGCTTCCGTCAGTTTTCATAATAAAAGTTACTGAACAAAGATCTCCTTCTACAATAGCTTCCGTCAGTTTTCATAATAAAAGTTACTGAACAAAGATCTCCTTCTACAATAGCTTCCGTCAGTTTTCATAATAAAAGTTACTGAACAAAGATCTCCTTCTACAATAGCTTCCGTCAGTTTTCATAATAAAAGTTACTGAACAAAGATCTCCTTCTACAATAGCTTCCGTCAGTTTTCATAATCATTATTATATACGTCATGTCTTTAAATCATAGTTGTCACCTTCCAATAAGTCTTGCCCCGCCCTCCTCCCACCAAATGTAATATACTTGGTGATTGTTTGATAGTTGTTTTATAAAGACTGTTTAAGTCTGAAAGATAGTGTCCTCAATCTTCAGAGCCAAACATGTGCTCGTTTAAGACGCCTGTGAAACTATCACGGCAGACAGATTTCGGATATCAATATCTTTCTTTGGAGGGGGCTGTGATTTCTGCCAAGACATTTTGTCTTCTGTAGGTTTATGACTGGTCCCCGCGTCATACTTTGTCTACAACACCGCAGGGCGCATTGCATTGTGGGCGAGGAAGTCAGAACATATCAAAACGCATCGTAAGGATTTCCACTGGATTTCTGTTATATCTGAGCGAATAGACCGCAAAATCATGTCACTGACATATGGACGCATAGATTGATCGCCACAGAGTTATTTGAAAGAACTAACATCAATACATGCATCTCTAAATAGCTACGAAGCTGTCCCTTCTGAAAGTCCATGTTGTGGATAGGCAAAAAAGCCCCTTGGAGTGCGTTCTTTTAGGCCACGGCACCAAAGTTATGGAACAGTTTCCCGGAAACATTGAGGCAGACTTACAACTAAAAAAAACATGTAAATAAAACTTTTAAAACCTTGAGTTAAATATTTCAGCCAAGTTTTGAAAATCAGAGCTCGATGAGCATGCATGACTAAAATGGACAATTATTGTTGGATAAGAAACCCTCATTATCATCCATAGAATTGTCGTCTTACGTTCACCAATCTAACTATTGACATGAGGGAATAACAGACCATGTCAGATCGCCCTTTCTGATTCTAATATTCAAATATCGATTTTTATCCTGACAAAAAATGACTAGTGCATTTAATGTAAACTGTTCCCGTAATCAGATGCATGGATTAACTACATGTGATAAGGAATAAAGTTAGCCGAAACCGCTAGCTAAGTCTCATGTATAGAGTAGCCTAAATAGATACGGAATAGAATTTTCCAAAATCACTAGCTAGATCTGATGTAAAGAATGTTTTTAGGGGAAAGGAATAAATTAGCCTAAACCGTTAGCTAAATCTGATGTATAGAGTTGCCTGAATGGATAAGAAATAGAATTTTGTTGGGACATGTGCGCAGATTGGAGGATGGCAGAATTCCAAAGGACATCCTCTATTCTGAGCTAGCCAAGGGAAAGAGGACCACAGGCCGGCCTCACCTCCGTTACAAAGATGTGTGCAAGAGAGACCTCAAAGCTGTTGGCATTGACATAAATAGCTGGGAGGAACTCGCTGGGGACAGGTGCAGTTGGATACAGGCATTGACTGCTGGGCTAGAAGCATGAGAAAGAAACCTGCAACAGGTCGCAGACGAAACTCGCCTAAAGAGGAAAAGCAGAGCAATTCAACCAACCACTAGCACTACCTTTCAGTGTCAGAAGTGCAGCAAAGGCTGCCATTCGCGAGTGGGCTTGTACAGCCACAGCAGAAGCTGCAAGATCATGTGCGTAAATCCCACAGGAGCACAGAAAATTCCGTCGTCTCACGAGACTTAAGGAAGCCAAACAACAACAACAGAATTTTCCCAAATCGCTAACTAAATCTGAAGTATAGAGTAGCTAGAGTGGATAAAGGAAAGACAGCCAGCGTCGAAAGCATTCATGGGATCTATAGAATGGCTTAAGGGGAAAGGAATAATACTATCCAAAACCGCTAGCTAAATCTTATAATGGCAAACACCACATTCTGGACAGATGTATCGAATTCAACTTTCGGCGAAACTAAATCAAGAGCGTAAAAAATCTGCCGGTAGCGGTTTAAGTACTTCTACTCACACGTCTGCTCAATTTTCTCGTGCGCTAAGAGGAACAGAATTAACAAAACCTAGAGTTAGTGGCGTGGCCTTGAGCTAGAGGTAATAGAGGCATGTTGTTCTTTCAATGAATACTCTATACCCCGCCACACACAAAATTAGTCCTAAATTGCAGAGAGATAACTAGCGCTAAAAACCCCATTCAACATCACTCGCTAATGTCAAGGACTTGTCTCTTCCATCTGAAATCCCTGGTACGAGTGTCCCCACCAACCCACCCCCGAATCTGTACGTGCGTAATTATCATCTGCTATTCACAGTGCTTCTCAAACTTTTTAGTGTTGTGGCCCGGCTGAATTTTTGTTTCCATTGCACCAGGGACCGGTGAACTATTTTTCCCTGTACTGACGAAAATGTCCTTTCTTAGTCTCTTCTGCGGACCGGCATTGGATGGCCCACGGACCAGCACGAGTCCGCGGACCACCACTTTGAGAAGCACTGTGCTAGTGAGCATCGGTCTGACTACTGCTATCATGACGGGACGACTTTAGTACAAGGGGAGATTATCCAATCTGCGCATGGTAGCCATCCCTGGAGAGAGAACAAATCGACCGTTTAAAAATATATATATTGCCATGTTGTTAGTAGCAATAGTTGATTTTTTTTAATGGAGTTGTTCTAATACATGGTAGTGCCTTAGCCCGATTTTGATTTTTCAAAGTTTATCCATAATATGACTTATTTTATGGCAAATCAGGAAGGAGGAGTAAAACGAAGTGTTATTAATAGAGTGACGACCCACTAAAACATAGGAGGTGCTTAAGGGGGTCTTAAAACGATTCCCAACTTCGGCGAATACTTTATTTATTTCGTTTCATGTCTCCGCGGCTTATGTTTCTTAAATATACATCTTAATCTTCCCAGCTCTTCGGTCAGCTGACATGCTTCGTGGTTCCACTTTCTATTTTGTGTGTATACCGAGATGCCACTTTCCACTTGTATGTATACCCAGATGTCACTTTCCACTTGTGTGTATACCCAGATGTCACTTTCCACGTGTGTACATACCGAGATGTCACTTTTCACTTGTGTGTATACCGAGATGTCACTTTCCACTCGTGTGTATACCGAGATGTCACTTTCCACTCGTGTGTATACCGAGATGTCACTTTCCAATTGTGTGTATACCCAGATGTCACTTTCCACTTGTGTGTATACCCAGATGTCACTTTCCACTCGTGTGTATACCGAGATGTCATTTTTCACTCTAGTGGATAAAGGATGCCAATTTCCACTTGTGTGTATACCCAGATGTCACTTTCCACTTGTTTGTATACCCAGATGTCATTTTCCACTTGTGTGTATACCCAGATGTCACTTTCCACTCGTGTGTATACCGAGATGTCACTTTCAACTTGTGTGTATACCCAGATGTCACTTTCCACTTGTGTGTATACCCAGATGTCACTTTCCACTCGTGTGTACACCGAGATGTCATTTTTCACTCTAGTGGATAAAGGATGCCACTTCCCACTTGTGTGTACCCAGATGTCACTTTACACTTGTTTGTATACCCAGATGTCACTTTCCACTTGTGTGTATACCCAGATGTCACTTTCCACTCGTGTGTATACCGAGATGTCACTTTCCACTTGTGTGTATACCCAGATGTCACTTTCCACTTGTGTGTATACCCAGATGTCACTTTCCATTCGTGTGTATACCGAGATGTCATTTTTCACTCTAGTGGATAAAGGATGCCACTTTCCACTTGTGTGTATACCCAGATGCCACTTTCCACTTGTGTTTATACCCAGATGCCACTTTCCACTTGTGTGTATACCCAGATGCCACTTTTCACTCGAGTGTATACAACATAATTTATATATTGGTATGTCAGAACCGAGTATTCAAAATAAATCTTATTTTAGTTATTGTTTTCTGTTTATTCCACCCTGATTGCTGTGGTTTAGTTTTGTATAGTCTGTTTACATGGTAATATAAAACAAATTAAAGCAATTTAAAAATATATATTCAAAATAACGCCAACAGATTCTCTAAAGAATAACAAATGGATTTCTGTGTAATATATTTTGTTGTTGTTTTTTTACGAAATTTTAAATGAGTTTGCCATGTTAATTAAGGTGAAACATTCACGCATGAACATAATCAAGGTGCGTAAGACAAATGTGCAGTGGCGTTTCGGGGGTGGGGGTGGGGTGGGGGGGATTAGGGTTGTAAGTAAGTGGGTTACTTGACGGAGTATCTCGTCAAGTTACCTAACAAACGGGATGTTTACACTTTGCCGCAGCAATCTCAAGGCGTTTAGTTCGAGCCGCCATTACATTGTGAGTGAATTTATATACTGTAAGTAATGATGCTTTTACTTCACTCACGGATAAAATAACTTAGTATGCATATATGAGAGGGAAAAAGGGGGGGTGGAGAGGTTATGCGAGACCGGAATCAGAATTCATTCAGTTCTTATAATATTTCTGTTACAATGGAAAAACAAAAAAAAACAAAACAAAACAAAGTGAGATGGGTGCTGTGGAGGAATGCGGCACCTGGATTTGTTTTAGGCAACTGTCAGCTGAGATGAGCAGCATGCCCGGGGCTTTGTTTAGCTGGGTCCCATCAGCTGATGAAGATATGTCCTAAATAGCATCACCCGCCCCCCTCCCCCCCAACAGCCCCCCTCCACCACATCTCTTCCACAACGGAGATTACCTTCAGCTGGTAAGTTTAGTCGGAGTCAAGTTTCGTCGTAGACTGGGGGATTAGGTAAGAATGGGGTGGGAAATTCCAAAAAAGGAAATGCGCCAAGAGAAAAGTGAGGAGGTGGAGGGGGGGTGGCTAAGTCAAGCATTTCCAGACCGTACCTCACATATCCTGTTACCTTTCTCCTCTCTACCTCACAGCTCCTCCCCTCATTACTCTCACACATCTTATCAAACCCTTTCGTCTGATAAGATCTCTCGTCATTTAGCCCGCAATTCTGATTGTGACAGTTGACATTGAACATCTATCCCCCTTTTCCAAAAGTGAACCCGTCCGCAGATTGTTCAGTCCTTTGTTAATAACGCCCAAAGACTTTAAACTTAAATTTACAATACAAGAATTAAAATCCTTATCCAAGCTTTTACTTAGAGAAACAGAAGAAAGCACACATCTAGACATTTGTTTCAACATAAAAACATAGTCTGTTTCACACCTAACAGAGCATAATACTGTCTCATACAGCCTGAAACAGCACCAAACAGCCTCACACAACCTGAAACAGCATCAAACAGCCTGAAAATGGCTGAAATAGCCTAGCCGAGCCTCAGACAGCCTGAAACAGCCTCACACAACCTCACACAGGCTCACGAGGCCGGCTGTTTTCATTACTACTCTCAATACGTGCCTTGTGATGACATAATCACATTTCAAGACTGGAAGGTTAATGGGTACACCGTCCAAAAATAGTGCGAATTAAAAGGGGAACTTTTTTTTCAAGCGTCTGTTTGTATTCAAGTGAGACAGTAGAGGATGTCGAAACTATATTATTTCCTGTTTTGTTCCTTGAGCGTCAAACATCTACGGTGAATTGTTGAATGATGGATGGTGAGTTTCGTATTTAATGGAAACATCGTATGCAATAACATACGTCAGAGGGGCGGGGAAAGGCTTGTGGGGAGGGGGCAGTTGTAATGAGATAGAGTGGGACAAAGTAGAGAACTTGTGATGTTGGAGGTTGTGATATCAGGATGTGAGAGAAAATATACATGGGTATGAGCGAAAGTGAATTTTGGATATGGGAAATTGCAATATGTGATGTGTGATTATGGGATGTGGGTAATAAGGGAGCTGGGCAGTCAAGAGATGGGCATTCAGGTCATGGTAAAATGGCAATTGGAAAGTCAGGGATGTAGTATTGAGGTTGATACTTAATCGAGACAAAGAAAAACCGAGTAATGGATGAAGATGAAAAAAAAATTTCACTGCACATGAAGTATTTTAAAAGGGGAGCTAATAAATAAATTAAATGATAAGGTTTTTGCCTTGTGCTTCCCGTCTCAATGGTTTGTGCTTCCCGTCTCAATAGAAGGGAAAAAAAACAAGCCACGCCTTCTTAAATAGTCCTTATCATTTAATCTATTGTCTATAGACGGACCAGACACACCATCGCATATTCCTCTCCCGGAGACAGGGTTAAAAGCCTCCGATTTCTCCCCGCCCCCAACACCCCTTTCGCCTACCCCGCTTCTTTCTGTAATCAAACATTCGTCTGTCTGTAAATTATTGGCTTATCAAACCTCGATCATCGTGCGAGACTCGCTTACTGTGACGTCAGATTTTATTTTAAGATACCGAAATTGTGTGTTATGCAAATACCCCCAGACCTCCAGCACCACACCAAACCCGCCTCCCATTTCAAGCCCCACTCTTTTGAAACTATCTGCGTGTGTGTGTGTGTGTGTGTGTGTGTGCGTGTGTGTGTGAAACTAAACATAAACTTTTGTTTCCAAGTAAATTGTTTCAGTTCGGCTTGTCGGAGAAATTGGCTCAAGGCGTTGTGGGTCGGATATTGCTTTTTCAATGAACAATGGCGAATTAAATATTTATGTCGAATGACTCTCTATACATGTATAAATGTGCAGGTCAAGTAATGTCGATATTTCAACAAACGACAAAGGATTCTCTTACAAAACATGTCTTTGGAAAAACATTGTTCATGTGCCGTGTCATGTTCTCTCATCTGCTCTTAACTTATTTCATCTACTTAGAGACAGTGTTTTTCCTATTCCCTGTGTCAAAGAAGATCTCCATCTATGTAAAGTAATGAGATGAACTTTTACCAACTGACCGTCACAAGAAATTGTCCCAAGCTCAGAATTACCATTGGAAGCCACCATTTTCAAAAAAAAAGTGTGCTGTTGGGGGGGGGGAGGGGAGTTTGGTCGACTTACTGATGGAAAGATCAACCACAAACTGCCTAAGCAAGGGCGTATATAGATAAACGTGTTTAAGGGGGGGGGCATTTTTTCCCCTTTATATGGAGGGTGCCTTTATCTCAGAAGTGTCCTAACTTTTTGCAAGATGGCCATATTCCATAAAGTAAAATTATGCGTGTGTGTGATTATGATAGTTAAAAAAAGGACATACGTTGATACTGAGTACCATTTTTTTTTGTTATGTAATTTGTAAGAGTGATATTTCTTTTGCTGCCGGGGTAGCGGGGGGGGGGCATTCCTATCGAATGTCTTATTCCATCGTTTGAAATTACAAAACAGTTGATAAATTATTACGGCCAAGTAATGGTGTGAAGATGTGTATCTTATGCTAAAAAAGTTTTGAAATGTAACTAGAGCCGATAATGTTGGTTCAAAAATTGAGATGAAAGGTGTGTTTCAAAATTTAAAGTGGTATGGGCACTTGCATTTCCTCTACCGAGTGAGCAAAAATTAACAGCATTACGCAATCTATTTTTGCCATCGGACGTCAAGTTATTTCGTATACATAACAGCACATAAGTTGATCGGGTTTTTAGTATAGAAAACTCAGTTTGATAAACAGTAAAATGTCATCGATTTTCGTCTTCATTTGAGGTCGTCGTATTTTGCACTCATATTAAATTTTGTTTTCGACTTTTCTTAAAAATATAATGTCATCGCTATAGAAAACATCCATGAATCAGTTAATTATTTCAGATGAGGTCGCGGGACAATTAAAGTTTAAGCGCGGGTCGTATTTGGCCCGCGGGCTCGACTTTGGACACCCCTGCTCTATCTTGACCAATTAGTTTGTTTTTGTATGGATGACGACAACTAAATTCTTGACACACCTTTGACGGCACTAACCCTGACTACGCCGCTGTGGACTGCTTCTTTTGATCATTCCATCAGGCAGTGAGTGTCCTTGATCATTCAAATTGTTGGGCGAAATGTGAGGAGAAATATGTAAAGTGCGTGTTCAATATATAACATTGAATTACCATTACAATTATAAGTTATGCGTAGTTATTTAGAATATGTGTGTGTGACTGTGTTTATGTATCTGTGTGTGTGAATATGTGTGTGCGTCTGTGTGTGCAGATGGTTTACGATAGTGAATGTCTACGTCTTGTCTACGTAACTTGTTCTTAACACGTGCATGTTATCACACATCAGTAAACGAGCTCGAGGTCGAGTCCAACAGAGGGTTAAACTTCGTGTCAAAACAATTTCGGTAATAGCAGCTCAATCCTCAACATTTAAAAAACGGGTGAGGAAGCAATTTTATTCATCTTTTTTTTAGCCGCCCCTCTCCCTTTTTTTCACCTCACAATTTTAGAGAACATGGATTTTTGGAATTGTTATGAATACTGAAGATGTTAGCTGAAATAAATAAAATTAAAATCTAGCATCAAGTTAGAGTGATGATATTATTATAAGACTGATTTGCACAACTGACACGTAGACACAACTAAATAAAAATATCTGAACTTGAAAAAGTAAAGCGCTTGTTTATACTTGAACACTTATGCACAATAAACATCAGATTTCAGGCGTTAAAACCGGATATCGGAAGAGTGGGGGGGGGGATCTCTAAGTGTGTATCCCCAAATAAAGTCAATCCTTAACTTTAAACAAAAGACTTCAATCATTTTTCTAAGCCCCACAATTTAAACTAAATGATGTCACGAACTTTTTCAAAGTTATCTAATGGAACTTTATTTTTATTCTTGTTTTGTATTGTCAGCTGACGAAATAATTAAGCTGAAAGTATATGTTAAAAAAATTTTTCACTTATTTTTATTCCCAAACATTATCCTATATATACTTACCTTGGCTCGCTACCTGTTCATCTGTAATTTTATCCTAAAATGTCATCGCAATTTCTTGTATCCCACCATAATGTACTTCATATATACAATTTTTAACTTACTAACAGTACTACACAAATTACCTGGTATATTAACTGATTATCCTGCAATTAATCCTACCCTATTATATATCACATATTATTTATGTGTTCTACAAGTTATCCTGTCCTATTTACCTAGTATACGTACTGTATATCATACAATTAATCCAGTCCTATTTACCTCGTATATTATCCAGAACGTATCCCATGTTTTAAAATGTATCGCCCGATATATATCCCAAACCTTAAGCCTATGAGTATATCCCTATGAGTATATCCCTAACATTATATCCCTATCAGTATATCCCTATGAGTGTATCCCTATCATTATATCTCTATCAGTATATCTCTATCAGTATATCCCTATCAGTATATCCCTATCAGTATATCCCTATCAGTATATCCCTATCAGTATATCCCTATCAGTATATCCCTATCAGTATATCCCTATCAGTATATAACTATCAGTATATCCCTATCAGTATATTCCTATCAGTATATTCCTATCAGTATATCCCTATGAGTATATCCCTATGAGTATATCTCTATCAGTATATCCCTATAAGTATATCCCTATCAGTATATCCCTATCAGTATATCCCTATCAGTATATCCCTATCAGTATATCCCTATCAGTATATCCCTATCAGTATATCCCTATCAGTATATCCCTATCAGTATATCCCTATCAGTATATCCCTATCAGTATATCCCTATCAGTATATCCCTATCAGTATATCCCTATCAGTATATCCGTTTTAAATCCCAAGTTTTATGTAAGCAACATCATAATCATTTTATCCTAAGTATCCTACTTATATCCTTGCTTATCTTATGTTTCAGATCGACTCTTGTCAATCTTGTTTAGTGCCAATGCGTCGTCTGAAAAAACAAAGCCCGATAATTATCAGTCTTGGCCCCTTCTCCCTAATGACGAAGACAGCGTGAGGTACTCACGAGTTATTGCAGCTGTCTCTTTCTTTTTTTTTAATAACTTTTTTCTCTTCTTCTCCAAGAGTTTACATAACTGTGTTGTCCTCCACAACAACAAAATCCTCCCTGTCCTCTCCCCTCTACCCTCCTCGGGTCATTACTTCAGGTAAAACATAATTTATATATAATATTGTTAACACCCCCAGACCTTTCCACAAAACATATATTTCAACAAAGCTAGTGGCATGTTTGTTAGCGCCTCCGTCGTCTGCTAAAGAGGTTGCCAGTTCAAATTACCGTTGTATTTATTGTTAGCGTTCGTGGGCTCGGAGAACACGCTCCGCTTACAGAAGTCTGTCACTCGTTGTGTCGGCCGCTCAGACATCAATCATATTGGTGCCTTCTGTATCAAAGATCTCCTTGTATACCAAATAGCAACTCACTGTGGATACCACATAGCATCTCACTGTGGATAACACATAGCACCTAGCTGTGGATACCACATAGCATCACACTGATAACACATAGAATCTCACTGTGGATAACACATGCATAGAATTTCACTGTGGATACCACATACCATCTCACTGTGGATAACACATAGCATCTCACTGTGGATAACACATAGCATCTCACTGTGGATACCACATAGCATCTCACTGTGTATAACACATATCATCTCACTGTGGATAACATAAAGCATCTCACTGTGGATACCACATAGCATCTCACTGTGGATAACACATATCATCTCACTGTGGATACCACATAGCATCTCATTTCAAGAAGCCATGTTATTTCAATACCTCAATCTAAATACAGCTGTTCTGACAGTATTCTAATGTAAATTGCTTGTATGTCAGACATCATAGCATCACTTATCTCGCGTGTATCAAAATTGTTTAGTTGCTTGTTTCTAATCTTCTTTGAGTCGAAATTTTATCAATTTTGGTTTCACATCTCTATTTCCATCTTCCACCTCAGTCTGTATCACATCTTGTATCCCATTTTCCACTCAGCTACTATGTGTAACCAAAAGTGGCTAATTTAGAGTCATATATTTCCACCTGTTTTCCAGTTATTACCAGGTTTTGTATCCAATCTTGAATCGCAATTTCTAGCCTATCTCATATCCCATCTTATATCCAATCGTGTATACCATCTTGCATTTCGTCTTATATCCCATCTTGAATACCATTTGTATCTCTTTCTGTATCCAATCTCATATCCCATATCATATCACATATCATATCCCATATCATATCCCATATCATATCCCATATCATATCCCATAACATATCCCATATCATACCCCATATCATATCCCATATCATATCCCATATCATATCCCATATCATATCCCATATCATATCCCATATCATATCCCATATCATATCCCATATCATATCATATCTTGCATCCCATCTTGTATCCCATCTTGTATCCCATCCTATATCCGAACTAACATCACATCATGTATATATCTTATATCCAATCTTGTATCCGATCTAGTATCCGATCTTATATCCCTTCCCATACTCTATCTCGTATTCCATCTGGTATCCTTGGTTGTATTCCCTACCTGGGAAATTATCATCTTGTTAAGTGCATGTGGAATAGGCCATCAAGATGTGTCCTGTAAAAAAGAAATGATCTTTAAAACGCAGCACTGACTGTTTTTCTCGACACAAGCTTTTGTGGATGGCTGTTATAATCACTGTTAATTATTCAACAAATAAAAAAATATGGAGGCTGCGAAATCTGTGCATTTATTTGGAAGTTGCATAGATTAAAAGATGGATGGATGGACAGACGGATGAATGGATATGGATAAATATACATAGATATCTATCTACATAACACAAACAAAACCTTTCTGGAGTGCCAGTAGTTCAAGACTCAGTATGTTGACTCAAGTTTTAAATTTTTTTTTAAGCCATCGTTACACCAAAGCGGCTGGAAAGCGGTAAAGGAGAACAAATGTAACATTATTGTTTCTCCCCGTTTCCCCCCCCCCGCCCCACCTCCTCCCCCCCTTAGAAAAAAGAACATAGTCACCTCTTAGACTGGCGTGTATCCTATTTGTGTTATTAACTCAGTCTTCGTGTTATGATGGTGTGCATTCCAGCCGTTGGCCTAAAGTTACGGAGCGTGTCTGGGAGAGGTGAGCCCCGAACACGAGAAAAATAGGAATCAGCACTAATATTGAGTTGTCTGCCCGTATGGCGGGTGCCAAAACATAGTCCTCTCCCCCTCCCTCCCCCCCCCAAACTCCCCTGGTACATTATTTAACGCCAGGGCAATAATCTTACGTGCCACACAAATAAGTGAGACTAAGTCACTGTGGGTTCACATTATAGGGTTAAGATTCTTGCTATAAGATAAAGATGTCTCGACTTAAGACAGTTTAGGGGGAAGACAGTTGAGGTCACGTGTTAAGACAATGCAGATTCGAGGCTTTTTACTATTGAAAGGCGGTCAAGATTTGAGACAATATGGCTATAGTACAGTAAATATTTAATATCTGTTTTTATAAACGGTGTTGATAAAAGATACATGATGTAAGACAGTTGAAAGACATTATTACATGAAGGCAGTGAGGATTTCAGACGGTTTTGTTCTGAGACAGATTAAAGACGATGGGACACTACGAAAGTTGAAGGAAAAGATGGTTCCTTTTGAACGAATAATAATATTATGAGAACTTGAATAGCGCGATAGACAAAACTTATGCCGGTCCAGGAAATCCAGCAAACCTTTTAGGTATTTTTTTGGCCCATGCAGATCTTTGGGACCTCCTTAACATATTTGCAAAAGACCCGAACTTCACTCTATCTGATATGATGCAGGAGGAGCTGCTGTTCAAATCTCGAACAGACGGGACAGACATTTTAAATATATAAGCGCAATTCTTCTTAAGGAAATTGCGTTAAAAAGTTGATATGTTCGTATTCCCCCCCCCCTCCTTTAAAAAAAATCCTTTATATTAACTCGTGGTGTCTGCTTGCTTGCTTGAGGCAGGCAGTCAGGCGGGCGGGCGGGCTGTGCCGAAAAAACGTTGGATCGATTTTTAACCCACTTCCTCGTAAGCTAGCAAGCTGAAAATTTGCAGACAGACTCGTGCCGATAATAAAAATGATGTATCAAAATTTCAGATCGATCGCATGTACTGTGATTAAATTATTGAATTTTTAGATTATTTTATTTATCTGTATGTATCATGTTACATTTTTTTGCTATAGTGTCGTGGTGCGTATTACATTGAACGACCTTTCCTGTCACACAATAAGGTGTGTATTTTATTGACAACACTATTTATAAACATATTCCTGATCGGTGCGCATTATATTAAACATGTTTTACGACACAACTACAATTTTCTATTTTTGGATGATCTTGCGTTGCGTATTATAATGAACATTCTTTTAGTTATGTCTCGTACATAAAGGATTTATAGTCAAAAACTTAGTTTTTTTACGTTTTTTTTTCTTTCTTAGAATTAGTTTTAGTTTGGCAGCTGAATTGCTGAGCTTTTTTTTATGGCGTTTCGCTGAGTTGTTTATGTCAACCGTTGACCTTATCGAAGAGAATAGCAAGAAGAACAGAGCATCGAGTTTTTGTAGCATTAACTTGGAGGTTGTGGAGGATCGATCCAAACATTCTTAGCATCGCCCGTTTAAACAACACAACGGTATCGATGTGTCTACTAATGAGATAGATATCGATACCTGGTTGTACCTCATGTACAGACAAACGATCTTTGTCGCTATACTTGGCTGTATCTCGTGATACTTGGCTGTATCTCGTGATACTTGGCTGTATCTCGTGATACTTGTCTGTATCTCGTGATGCTTGGCTGTATCTCGTGATGCTTGGCTGTATCTCGTGATACTTGGCTGTATCTCGTGATACGTGTCTGTATCTCGTGATACTTGTCTGTATCTCGTGATACTTGGCTGTATCTCGTGATACTTGACTGTATGTCGTGATATTTGACTGTATCTCGTGATACTTGTTTGTATCTCGTGTATTTAAAGCGGCCCGTGTTTCTCTGTTTCCTAAATTGAAATTCTTTGTGTAGGCTGCTAATTTATTTTCCTTATTAATTGTCCTCCAAAATCTCCCTCCCCCTCCACCTCTATCCCCCCTCTCTCTCTCTCTCTCTCTCTCTCTCTCTCTCTCTCTCTCTCTCTCTCTCTTTCTCTCAGTGTCTGAGTCTCTCTCCAATCTTAATCTAGTGTTTTATTCATTATAAAGAGATTCTTTTTTTTTAAACCTGTCCAAATCGGTAAATATTTGTTATAGTTTGCTTGTCTTCCTCCGAGAACGACCTGACTGACGACCATTGAGTAAACAAGATGGCGGTCGTTTATCAGATCGAAGAAAATTCATCTACCCTGGGGCAATACAAGGTCAAAGCAAACAGAAAAATTATTTAAATTTAAAAAAAAACTTTATAAAAACACTGTTGTCCAAAATCATTTTGAAACAGAGCATTCAACTTCATTAAAAAAAAAGATGTTTAATTTGTTTCTTGTTTTTTAAATTTAGTTACAATTTTTTTAAGAAATCGTCCAAATTTTTGATAGTCTTGATGAAAATTGTTGTTTCTAAACAAGAGGTCACCATTAAAATCAATGCATGTCTTTTCAACGTTTGTTTTCTTTAAACATCTGACGTAACTTCTCACATGTAGGCACACTATATCTGCATCAAAAACTCCTTGATAACATTCATCACTCTTTCATCAACTTACATGTACTATACTACCACAGGACGAGCTTTAGCACTCTCCAGCTTTTATATGATCGTCAGGGGCTTGTAAATATACCCCTCGGGCCTTGTAAATATACCCCTCAGGCATTGTAAATATATTCCTCAGGCCTTGTAAATATACTCCTCAGGCCTTGTAAATATATCCGTCGGGGCTTGTAAAATACCCCTCGGGGCTTATAAATATACCCCTCGGGGCTTGTAAATATACCCCTCGGGGCTTGTAAATATACCCCTCGGGGCTTGTAAATATACCCCTCGGGGCTTGTAAATATACCCCTCGGGGCTTGTAAATATACCCCTCAGGGCTTGTAAATATACCCCTCGGGCTTGTACATATACACCTCGGGGCTTGTAAATATACCACTCAGGGCTTGTACATATACACCACGGGGCTTGTAAATATACCACTCAGGGCTTGTAAATATACCCCTAAGGGCTTGTAAATATACCCCTCGGGGCTTGTAAATATACCCCTTAGGCTTGTAAATATACCCCTCGCTTTCCACTTCCAACATTCACAAACATTTATGATTTCAGCTGGTTGATGCAAAATCACTATTTTAAAAGATTTTTTTTTAAAGAAAAGACAGTATTTACCTATTACATTGGAACGTCCGCATTAACCCTTGGGCATTCTTTACTCTTTCGCTTACCTGTGTTGGAATTAATACCAGATTATCTTCTCGCTATAATCGAATCAAAGGGCATAGTAAGCTGCCCGCAAGGGAGGAAGAGTTTACGACAATACTGCATAGAAGCAGATCAGACGCGAGGCAGCAACGAGGGTTGAGGGGGGGGGAGCATGGAGTATAGAGATGGCGATAACTGTTTGGTGAGGATAAATGAGAATAAATCGGTGTGTTTAGTTTGTGCCACTGACTGGCTTGGGGATAGATATACAACAGGGTAATGTTTGGAGGATCGATAGCTGGATGCAGTGCTAATACGTCGGGTGCGGAGAAACTGGTGGACTCTGCTGGTCAATTAAGTAAGTGGACCGACGCTGGTGTTGATGGATAATTCGCTTTAAAAATGGATGGGGCAGTGGATAATGAGTTCCATCCATGTGGGTAAACTTTGGCAGAATCAGTTGGATGAGGCAGTGATGACCAGAGAATAGAGTTTATAACGTTGAAGAGCTAATTCAAATTAGCGGAAGGTTGTGGTTTAAAGAGATGGTTCAGCTAACATGTTTTAAGCAATGAAGACCAACCAATGCAGGGGCGTAGATACGGCTAATGCGTCCAGGTTGGGCAAAGATTTTTCTGCCGTCACCTTCGACGAAAGCCACATTTGCAGATGTTTGATAGTGCCGCCCAAACAGTTTTATAGAAATGAACAAAATTGTCTCAGGGCGAACCACTCCTTTGCCCCCCCCCTGCACAATCATGAAAAAATTCCTGACTGAACTCAAACCAATGGACATCACTACCGACCCCTACCACGTCAATCCCGTGTCTGAGACATTGTCATTACAAAAGAACATGAATAGTGGTTTAAAAATTAATATTTAACTAAAAAAATGTACGGCGCTCATGGTCGGCATTATCCCGTATACCAAGTAATGTACTGAGATTGAAGCCCAGGGGGGATAAACCTATCTACTCGAGAGGTTTGGCTAAAATGTCTCAGCAAAGCCAGTTTTTATCAATATTTAAATAACAAAATAATATTAGCTCGGAGCGAATGTTTCGCATAGTGCCGGACTAACATTTCCTCTTGTTGGCGGTTTCCACGGTGCGTTGAAATTGCACTGCTAAATACATTACATGTATACATGTATACGCACACACACACACACACACACACACACACACACACATATATATATATATATATATATATATATATATATATATATATATTTATATATATATATATATATATATATATATATATATATATATATATATATAATCTTCGGCTCACTTCATAAAGGGAATGTATATGTATATATATGAATGCTGGTTTTGAATATATTTTCACTGCTACGTTTTCGATATACTTTATTTGCTCTCACTCTGGAAATTTTTAATATTGCATAGAAATTTTATAATGTAAATCAAAAGTTCCGATAGTCCTTAAAATTAATGTAGATCAAATATTGGCAGTGGCGTAGCTAAGGGGGCGGTGGGGGTGGTCCGCCCCGGGTGGCACACATATAGGGGCGGCATTTGTGGGAATTTGAAAGGTAAAGTCATTTCCAGCAACCGCCCTTTTTCTTTTGAAGGGGGAAAACCAAGGTGAAAAAAAAATTCTTTATTTTGAGACTTAATTAACAGATTCGCGCAACATTTGTTTGATTACATAGTGCTTGTTATAACGAACACAAAACCGTTCAAAAATTTAAAATCGCTCAAAAAAAGGTTGTTTTTTTTTAATTAAGCGGTATACATGACAGATGGCGCTTTTATAAGAAAACTGCACACACAGACACACACACACACACACACACACACAAACACAAAAACAACACATAAACATCACCACTGGGCCCAATAATGTGTGCTATTAATATCGCCACTGCCACGACAGTTTTTGCGTGGAATTTCGACATGCGCAGAACGATGCGCTCACAAGTACCTACATAACATGGTGGTTCAAACATTTTATTTAACTTGCAAGTACTTTTTTATATTACTCTTTCAGTTTTTAGAAAATTATTGTCGGGTAACTTACTCAAAATTAAATATTTTTTATTGCATTAGAGTAGCACAAATACAATTTGTGTTTTCCATTAAAATATGGTTAAGCATTAAACATTTTACGCCTACCCAATCAAAGTATTGTGTAAATAATTTGAATTCGTCTATTTTATGGAAAAATATAAAGATTTATGGCAAGAACATGAAAATATTCAAATTTCTCCGTTAATAAACACCAAAATAGCATTAATCATTTCGAAAAAGACATACTTTGAAATTTCAAGCGTCTTGGAAAAATTGACATCTGAAGGAGTAACTAGTAAAACGAGATCAGATGCTGAAATTTTACTGATTTCAATGCAATCTTTTTCTTTTCTATGTTATCTCAATTTATGGTGACCCGTCTCTTTTTAAAATTAATGAAACCCATTTCATGGAACAAAGAGACGTGCTAATACAGAACGCTGTTATAGAGAGTAGGAGATGTCAACTGAACGCCGAGTTAGAAGGAGACAAATATGAATGGGGAAAAGGAAAATTAAGAAGACGTGGTTCTGTCTTTAGAACAAGAAGTACAACGACAAATGTTTTTATCCATGGATGGAATTATAAAAGAAAATAAAAGAACGCGCTGATGAGTTGCATGTCCATGCAAGAAAATATTCGTGTATAATACTGCATGTAACCTGCTAAATGAAGAATTTGAACATCAAATAAATTTCTTTATTGATATTGATAAAGAACAGTTCAATATGGAGAGAAAAATGATCCGGCTTTTTATAGATGAACACCGGGCCAGTCTTAGCAATTGCGGGGCCCTATACGGCTTAGTTTGCGAAAAGGACTGCGCGGGGCCCAGTTTGGGTAGGGATAAGGTATTAATAAGGATAATAAGTGAAAATTAAGATAGGTGGGGCCTATCAAAGCGCGGGGCCCACTGTGGCCGCATAGGTTGCAGTGGTCTATGACCAGCCCTGGCTGTACCTACACTACAAGAAGAGACATTATGTTAGAAAAAACTGGGGAAATGCCCCTTTGATCTATTCAACATTATAATTTTGCTAAGAATTTTTTCAACAATTGCTATAAGTGTATCTAGTTGTGAAAGGAGCTTCTCCAAACTGAAGTTGATAAAAAAATTATCTTCGTTCCACAATGAGTGATTAAGACTACAAAATTTTGTAATATTGACCATAGAACAAGATATTAAAAACAATTCAAATTTTGATAGCATAATACACGATTTTTCTAATATGAAAATAGGTTAGTTAATGTATAAATATGTTTACATTCATTACATACTAATGTATACAATTTCTTTGTTTATAAAAAATATCACATATTTATAAATAAAAAAATAAATGCATATCAATTGGCAATGTTTTTGGGTGTAAATTTGGAATATGTTATGTCTCATGCGGGGCGACCTGCGACCTCAATTACTTTCTTGTGGCCTTAAAAAAAAGTATCTTGTATTTTTATAAATGTGTATTTATAGGTATATCATCTTATATTACTATTTTATTACTGCTTACATAAATGGGGCATGCAGTGGAAAAAATGTTCCCACACCTTTACTGCGTTTCAATTACAATTATTTTTTCATGTTTATTAATTTATTTTAAAAAATAGCATATGATTGACTTAAGGGGCCGTCCGTAAATGACGTCACGCGATTTTGGCTGATTTTGTACCCCTTCCCCCCACGTCACAAGTCGTCACAAAAAACTTAGACCCCTTCTTCAATATGACATCACAAAGTCCACCCCCCACCCTCATAAAAGCTGTATTTTCTATTTGAAATTCAATTGTTTGTTATTTAAATGTTTTTAGTGTAAGGCTGCACTCTAATATCGTAACACGCGCTAAGCCATGTAAAACATCATTAAATGAAGTGTCGGTAATCATATATTTAAAGGGTACTTTTATTTAAACTTGCGCGTTTTGATGTGACGTCAAATATGTGACTCCCCTCCCCCCCCCCGGTGCGTGACATCATTTATGGACAGCCCCTAAAATGGCGGCAAATTGGAGACCGCCCCGGGCGGCAAAAGTTCTAGCTACGCCCCTGGATATTGGTCAGTTACATAAATGAAGTTTTTGGCATATTCTATTTTAAGGAAAGCTGTTTAACTACATTGCAGTGGAAGTTGTAACGCACAGGTCTAAGCGCCTAGTAATCAGTTAAGCACCACCCACTAAACATATATTTAAATGACGCTTAAAGTTATCACACCAATCAGACCGCGACTATTTGAACTTGACACGAGGGACTCCATCAAAATGGCAACCGCTCATATGGCAACTGCAGCGCCGCCAAACATTGTAATAATTGTCCCCGGCGAAAGACCTCGATAAAATGGCTCCAAATAAGGGCCCTTTTAAAAAGCCTCCACCCCTACCCCCTACCCCTCCCCCCAAAAAAAAGGACTGCAACAAAGATACACCCACCCCTCCAAAAAAACAGAGCCCTGGTGATATGAGAACAGAAAGATGCTAGGTACGGTAGGTCTGGCCTGAATTTCCAAGAGTACCGCAGACGGGGCTGTTTGTTATAATTGGTAATCGGGAAAAATAATGACACAGATGATTATTTAAAAAAATAAAACCCAAGGATTTGGCAGCTGATGAGTTCAGACAATGGAAAGAAAAACGAAGATCGTGCAGACAATGAACCTGTCCCCGGTCGTTGTTGTTCATCGTCTGCATCTTTAAACCTGACGTCTGCGGTAGATGCGCCAGGCGTCACGTGATATGCCGTGGGATCGGAACAGAATGTCGGAGATGTCCGGAATCTTGATGACGCGTTAGGAGTGGGGGTTTGCAGGGAAGCTGTGCGGAGGGATACGGGAAATCCCGTTGAAGAGGGTGTTGATGGGAGTCACAGAAGAAAACGTTGTTGAAGACGTGAACAAAAAATAACCATGTCCTGAATTGTTCTACAGTCAATAATAATTTTAAAACAAGATGTAGGAGATCCGTGTTGAGAAGAAAAACTAAATTCCAAGAAGATTAAACAGCGAGGTATTTGAAAATCTATTATTGAATTAATAAATTTTTGGCCAACAAATGGAGATCCATTAACGGATTGAAGTGAACACTTTGATTTAAGGTTTTTAACCCGAAGTTGGAATTTTGGAGAATTTAGTCTTCGTGTTCTACTTCTACAATAACAATTTCAAATAATGCAAGGATTATCATTACAGTTTCAAACAATTCAAGAATTACAATAACACTTTCAAATGATGCAAGAAATACAATAAGAATTTCAAATAATGCAAGAAATACCATAACAATTTCAAATAATGCAAGAAATACCATAACAATTTCAAATAATGCAAGAAATACAATAAAAATTTCAAATGATGCAAGAAATACAATAAGAATTTCAAATAATGCAAGAAATACAATCAGAATTTCAAATAATGCAAGAAATACAATAAGAATTTCAAATAATGCAAGAAATACAATAAAAATTTCAAATAATGCAATAAATGCAATAACAATTTCAAATAATGCAAGAATTTCGCATTCACACCTCAGTCTTACCAAGAATGCTGGAAAGATTTTTTAAGCAGAGCACACGAGACTTTCACATGATTTCCGAGTTCTGAACATATGCATCGTCTGCACTAGAACATCTCTACTTTCCCCTGAATCGGTCTGGTAAGTCATCTGCTCCTCCCCCCCCCCTCCCCCAGACAGCTTAAGTTTCAGCCTCAATAAAAAAAAACGTGTTTAATCAGCCATAATTAATTGTCGAAGAATAAACTAATTTTTAAAAAAAAAGTATGTCTTATTACGTACGTGACTTCTATGCTGTGTGTAGGTGTGTGTTTGTCTGTTCGAGGGCGAATATTGAAACTTCCTTCCAGCCAATAGCAAAGTAATCTATTCTCTTAGAAAGTAATTAAGCCGATTTCGAATATTTCAAAGGTCAACTCCTAGAACTTAGAGAATTTATTGAAACAGCAATCGACCGGATGCTGAAATTAACGCGGGGAAATCTAACGCGGGCGCCCTCGGGTGCTGAACAACTATCGCTCAATTAGGACTGCGAACACGAAACAACAATCAACAGTATGTTTGTTAATAGATGTACTCGTGTTACAGCGCGTAATGTCTACTTGTCGCACTACGGTTGGACCATTGACGGAGCTTTTCTTCGCCTGCCAGCCAGTGGTTCGTTTTTATTAGCTTAATGGAAAACGCATCCCAGACATGGCTATTTCAGCTCCCTCACCTGACCGAACCACTGACCCATTGACCAAACTGACCCACTGACCAAACTGACCCACTCACCCAAATGACCCACTCACCCAAATGACCCACTCACCCAAATGACCCACTCACCCAACTGATCCACTCACCCAACTGACCAACTCGCCTAACTGACCCACTCACCCAACTGACCCACTCACCCAACTGGCCCAATCACCAAACTGGCCCACTCACACAGCTGACCCACTCATCCAACTGGCCCACTCACCCAGCTGACCCACTCACTCAACTGACCCACTCACCCAAGTGACCCACTCACCCAACAGACCCACTCACCCAACTGACCCACTCACCCAACTGACCCACTACTCCGTCATACAGCTTTACCCCATCCTAGAACTTATACTCCATCCTGCTGCACAACTCCTCTTCACATACTCAGACTTACTGTGACTATCAAATGAAATCTGCTCCTTCCCCTTATATACACACACACACTACACATTCATTCACATAAAAACGCCCCGTCCCTTACAACATCATCCACGGCCCGACGACGGCAGCCCCTCACACCATCACACCGAACCCCTCACAAACAAACCCCTCACACCAAACCCCTCACACCAAACCCCTCACACCAAGCCCCTCACACCAAACCCCTCACACCAAACCCCTCACACCAAACCCCTCACACCAAGCACCTCACACCAAACCCCTCACACCAAACCCCTCACACCGAACCCCTCACACAAAAACCCCTCACACCAAACCCCTCACACCAAACCCCTCACACCAAACCCCTCACACCAAACCCCTCACACCAAGCCCCTCACACCAAGCCCCTCACACCATACCCCTCACACCAAACCCCTCACACCAAACCCCTCACACCAAACCCCTCACACCAAACCCCTCACACCAAACCCCTCACACCGAACCCCTCACACCAAACCCCTCACACAAAAAACCCCTCACACCAAACCCCTCACACCAAACCCCTCACACCAAACCCCTCACACCAAACCCCTCACACCAAACCCCTCACACCAAACCCCTCACACCAAACCCCTCACACCAAGCCCCTCACACCATACCCCTCACACCAAACCCCTCACACCAAGCCCCTCACACCAAGCCCCTCACACCAAACCCCTCACACCAAACCCCTTACACCAAGCCCCTCACACCAAGCCCCTCACACCATACCCCTCACACCAAGCCCCTCACACCAAGCCCCTCAACCAAACCCCTCACACCAAATCTCTCACACCAAAACCCTCACACCAAGCCCCTCACACCAAACCCCTCACAACACCAAACCCCTCACACCAACTCTCAGCACCATCCCCACCCCAGCCCACACTAGCTCCCACATCTTCCCCCCCCCGCCCACCAGCATAGAGAATGACTTAAGTTCTATAATCCCATCCATCTATCTCCCTTCCCCCGGGCTCAGGACTAAGTGTAATAAGAGATGTGCGCTGAGAAAACCTATCAATAACACTGCGCCACCAGGAAACAAAGGCGAGATATACCGAGCGGACTTGAGTAGCCATTGTCCGTCCCCGGAGATGTCCACCCCCTCCCCCCACCCGCTCATATATCATCTGTTCCATGGGACAGGACTCCCCCCTCCACCCACCTCACTCCCCATGGTGACCCAACCTACCCCTAGATCTCTCGTTCCCGCTGACCCCACAAGGGGACAAATCCGAGACACCTGACATGTCAAACTGCCCGCTCACAGGTCAAGTCTAGATGACTGTGCCCTATGTCTTGTATGTTACAGATGTTCCTTGTCTACAGAGGATCAAGGCGTCTTACGCTTATCCATAGTTAGAGTCTAGTCTTCCATTTTGAGAAAGACTTAGATAAACCCGCCAAATTTAATATATATCTATATCTATATAAGAATAGATATTCAATAATCACAACTACAACATCAAAACGACATTGTTACTGTCAAAGTTAAGAAAGGTTATTATCATTTTTTTCTTTTTCATTTTTAATTCAAAGAAGAGAAAAATGACATTTACAAGGAGACAATCGAAATAAACTATCGAAATTTTGAAACTATTTCTTAAAATTTGTATTTTTAAGTGAATGCTTAACCTTAATTTGAGTGTTTCTTTGATATGACACAAAGAGCTTTAAGTTATTTAAATTAAAGTTGCTATTGTATTCAGATCAGCTTTCCACAAGTTACTTACAGTTATTAACTAACATCGCACGTTCAATAGTTATAAAAATAAACAGAACGCACATAAATTCGTTAACAGGGTAATGATAAAATATTTAACGAGACCGTAATAACTTTAGTTTCAAGATGTGCTTCCTTGGTGACTACGAGCCTTTATCTCTTCTATGTATCAACTCTGCTCTTAGCTTGACTAAAATCCGCGCACAAATTGGATGTTTGTTGGTAATACGTATTTTCAAACTACCGTAAACCAGAACAACGTAAATCTTCTTGTAGAAGTTAGTTGACAAATGCATCAGTTAAGTTTCTTATTGTCGAGCCATTCAGCCAATCTTTTCTTATCTGTTACGGACGCTCCTTCTATTCTATACAGAAGATTATTGAGTCCTACGGTTATCCATGGTTAATGTCTAGTCTTACATTTTATCAGAGTTTTAAATATTGACGGAGTGTTGGTCTTCCAGGTTTCATCAAGCATCACATTCCTTGTCCGAATTCCAGACGGAAAGAGCGAGAATTTTTATGTGTTTGTTCTTGAATATTTTTTTTTAATTCAGCCCTGCATGTATCGTCAAGAACTTACAATAAGATTTGTTTAGCTGTTATTTTGTCTTAGAGCAGCGATGAGTTCCGGTAGTTTACAGACTGCGTCTTTGTCTCCACTCACAACTACAAGGCACATTCACTACTCAAGTTTATATCGCCATCTGGGCTGGGTGAGTATTACATTCGATGATATGAACACATCTTTTCAGATCCACAAGACAAGTGAAAAAATTTTTTAAATAATAATATTTACGTAAAGATGTTAAACTTTGAATCGGTTTATTAAAAATTAATAAATTTTAAAAAATAAGTAAATATGAATAAATATAAACTTTAAGAAAACAACCTCAAGGGAGTTTCAATAGCTTGTGTATAGAAAAACGTCTCCGTAGTTTATAAATGCTATGTCGGTGTTTTACCAGCAATTTCCGTAGTTTATACCCTCAAATATTAATTATCACAGTTAGTCTTCGTCAAATGTTAGAATATTGAGTAAAACCCGGACTCTTAACAAAGGAGGAGCTAATTTTTACATTGAAACTTAACTCTAGTTAAATACACTTAGAAGCCATCTATGTCACATACAATACACTCTATGTCACATACAATACACTCTATGTCACATACAATACACTCTATGTCACATACAATACACTCTATGTCACATACAATACACTCTATGTCACATACAATACACTCTATGTCACATACAACACACTCTATGTGACATGAAACACTTATGTCACATACAATACACTCTATGTCACATGAAACACTTATGTCACATACAATACACTCTATGTGACATGAAACACTTATGTCACATACAATACACTCTATGTGACATGAAACACTTATGTCACATACAATACACTCTATGTGACATGAAACACTTATGTCACATACAATACACTCTATGTGACATGAAACACTTATGTCACATACAATACACTCTATGTGACATGAAACACTTATGTCACATACAATACACTCTATGTGACATGAAACACTTATGTCACATACAATACACTCTACGTGACATGAAACACTTATGTCACATACAACACACTCTATGTGACATGAAACACTTATGTCACATACAATACACTCTATGTCACATGAAACACTTATGTCACATACAATACACTCTATGTGACATGAAACACTTATGTCACATACAATACACTCTATGTCACATGAAACACTTATGTCACATACAATACACTCTATGTGACATGAAACACTTATGTCACATACAATACACTCTATGTGACATGAAACACTTATGTCACATACAATACACTCTATGTGACATGAAACACTTATGTCACATACAATACACTCTATGTGACATGAAACACTTATGTCACATACAATACACTCTACGTGACATGAAACACTTATGTCACATACAATACACTCTATGTGACATGAAACACTTATGTCACATACAATACACTCTATGTGACATGAAACACTTATGTCACATACAACACACTCTATGTGACATGAAACACTTATGTCACATACAACACACTCTATGTGACATGAAACACTTATGTCACATACACTACACTCTATGTGACATGAAACACTTATGTCACATACAATACACTCTATGTGACATGAAACACTTATGTCACATACAATACACTCTATGTGACATGAAACACTTATGTCACATACAACACACTCTATGTGATATGAAACACTTATGTCACATACAATACACTCTATGTGACATGAAACACTTATGTCACATACAATACACTCTATGTGACATGAAACGCTTATGTCACATACAACACACTCTATGTGACATGAAACACTTATGTCACATACAATACACTCTATGTCACATGAAACACTTATGTCACATACAATACACTCTATGTGACATGAAACACTTATGTCACATACAACACACTCTATGTGACATGAAACACTTATGTCACATACAACACACTCTATGTCACATACAACACACTCTATGTCACATACAACACACTCTATGTCACATACAACACACTCTATGTCACATACAACACACTCTATGTCACATACAACACACTCTATGTCCCATACAACACACTCTATGTCACATACAACACACTATTTGGTTTAGAAAAATTTGTGTGCTTTAAACACGTTTCCTTCGATGTTTTTAATGACAAAAAACAGCTGCAGAACAAAGGCAAATGGACGAATATAAAATCATATTTACATGACATGCACATTTATTTCGATTAATTAAAATAATTGGTTTTAAACTTCGTCAACTCTAGGTAAAGGCCAAGAAATATTGGCATGGCAGCAATGGTAGAGTGCCGAAAGGGGGACGGAGAGTGGGGGATGGGGTGACGGAGGGTTGTGACTTGGATTAAAACGTGTTTTAAAAGTTTGTGTTAGTCCATTGAGCCCAAACAACAGTCACCAAACTCCCTACCCAGAACCCCCCCCCTGAGTCGTATCGAATTCGCGCGCCGCCTCCAGGGAAGTAAAAGTGAATCCCCCCGCCACGACCCTCCCCCCAGGCCACAACTTCTACTTCCGACACATGGCGCCCCATGCGGGACGTAGAGTGGAGCGCCAGGGCTTCGTCTTTTGGGGCGCCCGCCGCGTGGGAGACAGAAATAAACCCGTCGAATAAAAACAACCCTGGATGGAGTGTTTGAATCAACGAGCACTCCGCCGAGGGCGCCTCCGCCATTGTGCAAGTAATGGAAATATTGCCCCTTGGTAGTCCACACTTGATTATATATTTGTAACCGGTTCGTTTCCCGCCTTGACCCTCGCCGTGGCCTCGTCATCAGGTTGAACCTTATTTAACGAGTTCATTCACCACCAACAACCGTGTTTGAGAGAGTGGAGATTGGACTTTGGAGTGGAACGTTTCTGGACTTAGAGAGTACAGCAGGACATTTAGGCTACGGCAATATGATGGGGTGATATTATAGCGATGTCCGGCGATGTGTCTGTCTGGTACTATAGCGATGTAACTGTCTGAAACAATAGCGATGTAACTGTTCGATACTATAGCGTTGTTATTGTCTGATATACTGTAGCCATGTAAGTGTCTGACACAATATCGATATTGCTATCCGATACTATAGCAGCTATGTGTTCCAATATCATTACAATGCGATTGCATAGTAACAACAATATCTGATAGCCTGGTATAATAACCTGGTACATAATCATCTAATTTCACCACAATATGGTAGTCTGTGTGCAAACCCCGTGTGATACGTGAATTGTGTACAAACCCCGTGTGATACATGAATTGTGTACAAACCCCGTGTGATACATGAATTGTGTACAAACCCCGTGTGATACGTGAATTGTGTACAAACCCCGTGTGATACATGAATTGTGTACAAACCCCGTGTGATACATGAATTGTGTACAAACCCCGTGTGATACATGAATTATGTACAAACCCCGTGTGACACATGAATTATGTACAAACCCCGTGTGATACATGAATTGTGTACAAACCCCGTGTGATACATGAATTATGTACAAACCCCGTGTGATACATGAATTATGTACAAACCCCATGTGATACATGAATTGTGTACAAACCCCATGCAAGGCTGCTGCACACACACAACAAGACTCGGAGGAAATTCTCATTTTCAAATAGCTGTGAAATTCTCGTTTCAGACTCGGAAGTTCTTGTCTAAGGAGGACTACCAAGGAACCATACAAGCTTGATGCAATCCGGAATACGTTGGAAGGGGCACATACGGGTGAGCTGAAACATGGGCACAGAGCCCATGGAGGTTAAAAACAAACGCTTAACAAGTATCCGGTCAATTGGTTGGCTTTTAGACCGACTCCTGGGAAGTAGCAGCTGAGTCGAGAAGACGGGTTGGGAAAAGCCGTGCCCTACACATCTCCCCACTTGTTGACACATCACGATAATCGCTTAAGACATCTGTGGGTGTTACCCACACACGAACGCACCTATAACTATAGGAATAATTACCCCCCAAACGAACTCACCTAACTGTAAAAATAGCTACCCACTAATGAGTTCATGACATAACTATAGAAATAGTGATACAAAATTCACAAAGGCTAAATTTATTTAAATAGCCTAGCAGCTTCCTCCATCTTATGTTTAGAAATACTCTTCACTTCCGGGTCAATACACGGAACAAACTTAGACGCAATGCGACGGCAATGTCTATTTTTTTCCTTGTAATTTATTTACTAAAAACTTTGTGTTTTTCTTTTGTGTTGTTGTGTGGGTACAGTTGGACGTCAATGTAAAAAAAGAGGCAGTAGAGAGTATTGCATCCATTGTTTGGAGGCAGTAGAGAGTATTCCATCCATTGTTTGGGAGGTACATGGAAACTGTCATAAGACATCGCTATGGGGGACTACATGAGAAGAATGATGAAACATCACTACCGAGAGATAGACGAAAACAGTGATGACACATCCATACTAGGAGATAGACGAGAACAGTGATGACACATCCATACTAGGAGATAGACGAGAACAGTGATGACACATCCCTACTAGGAGATAGACGAGAACAGTGATGACACATCCATACTAGGAGATAGATGAGAACAGTGATGACACATCCATACTAGGAGATAGATGAGAACAGTGATGACACATCCATACTAGGAGATAGATAAGAACAGTGAAGAGACATCGCTACCGGGGGCGGGGGGGGGGCTACATGAGAACAATGATGAAACATCACTACCAGGATATAGATGAGAAGAGTGAAGAGACATCCCTACCGCTGTTTTGTTCAACATCACATAAATTATGAATGAATGATGAGAACTAACAGAGTCCACACTGGGGAGATAACACGAGTCGATACGATACTATCGTGTTGACAGCAGAGTCTTACGCGTTTTAACCGGAATCGATTATTAGTGAGTACTGAGATGACAGAAAAGCCTTGTGCTACCGCTGGGTTTAAAATTAAAAAACCTAGCTGTAGGACCAAACTGGACATAGTATAAGGATGACATGTGCGTGAATTATTGATGCTATTTGGTATTGGACTTGGCAGACGGTAACTATTTTTCGCTCTAAATCTTTACAGGGGCAGATCAACTTCTTATCTCGTCCAAGATGATACGCTCTATTAGCAACAACAGGTTTTAGAATGTTTTGTTGTCATGGCAGCAGGAGTTGTCTTTCGTTGTCTGTCCGCAGAAGAATGTCGGTTTTCGACAGTTGAAGATGGTGGATGTTGGAGTCCGATCGTTGTTGGAGCAGAAGTTGGTTTAATCAGAAGACGTTTCAGTGTTAATGCTAGACAAGAGGCATAACTCGTGTGAGGTTGTTTAAATATTCTCCGATAAATTAGTGATTGCTGGAACGTTGCCGTATTTAGCGTTACAATACATGGGTATCTGTCGAGAGAGAGAGAGAGAGAGAGAGAGAGAGAGAGAGAGAGAGAGAGAGAGAGAGAGAGAGAGAGAGAGAGAGAAAGAGAGAGGGACAGAAAGTGAGAGAAAGAGAGAGAGAGAGAGAGAGAGAGAAAGGAAGAGAGAGGGAGATAAAGTGAGAGAAAGAGAGAGAGAGAGAGGGAGGGAGAGAAAGTGAGAGAAAAAGAGAGAGAGAGAGAGAGAAAGGAAGAGAGAGGGAGAGAAAGTGAGAGAAAGAGAGAGAGAGAGAGGGAGAGAGAGAGAGAGAGAGAGAGAGAGAGAGAGAGAGAGAGAGAGAGATATTGTTAAGTAATTGATTTACACTTTTATATATAAACTTAAATATTTTGCTTCCTATTAATGGGGCGGAGACGAGAGGAATTGAGAAGTGGGCAAAATGTAATGTACTAAATCTATGCGCCCCCACCCCAAATCGATTATCATTATCATCCACAGCATCACCGCTTCGACCACCCTTAATCCCTCACCTCACCCGCCCACCCCCACACACCAGCAGCGACACCACCACTGACGCAGCTAACCACTCACCAAAGGTCACGGATTTCATTTATCACCAGTTACTTTCCCAGCCGTATGGACATGAGACAACATTACTCGCACCGGCCAATCTCGGACTTCGGACAGCAGACTGACAACTTGACAGCACTCTGGGCTTTCAAGGGACTCAGATAGGGTCCGAGGAGGGGGTTGGATTTAACACTGTCTGGTCAATCTTACATAAGGTTTAGTAAAACACGGACGATTTTGTCGGTCAGCTATTTCCCGGCCTTGAGATCATCCATTTGTTAAGTTACGGACGGACGCGGCACGCAACGCGATTTTTCAAAAGCAAATGAAAGACGATGAACAAAATTCAAACATAGACATTTATAATGCTAGCAGAAAGATTCCCTAAGAGAGACACAGAGATTTATTCATTAATACGGCACATTGATTCATAAAATACAGCACTCTGATTTACGATGCGGCATACTGAATCTTTCAATTAATACTTCATCAGTGAACACATCACCTGAAAGTCTAATAACAAGAACCCAGGCATCCACGAGTAAGGCACCTGATCCAGAGAACAATATCTTTATAACGACACATTACAAACGAGTCAATCATAGGCTGCCGACTTCTTCTAATAAATCTTTGATTAGCTTTAAATGAACTTAAAATTGTCTTTTCTTTAAAAAAATAAAAATAAATAAATTTTGAATTAAAAAAATTAAAATTGAAAAACCTCATATAATTTCATTTACTGTTACAGGTGATTGATTATCAAGGTTCACTTTGTTGCATTAAGCCACCGGTGTTTCCTGTCGCATTTTTATGACTTTTCATAATTAATCTTAAGAAATAAGATTTCGGGGTAAATAACATGACGAATGTCATTATAATTATAATTTTTATAAGTTTTACTTTTTATAAAAACCCCTGCGGTGATTATTTTCTACTTCGGAATATTTTATCATTAAGTGACGCAATTGCAAGGGGAGGGGGGGGGGCAGGGGGCAACGGATGTATTGCTCGCAGATAAAATGTCATTAAATTCAATATAAAATAAATTTTAAAAAACGTAAAAAACCAAGTTTTTTACTATAAATCCTTTATGTACGAGAAGTAACTAAAAGAATGTTCATTATAATACGCAGCGCAAGACCATCCAAAAATAAAAAATTGCAGTTGTGTCGTAAAACATGTTTAATATAATTCGCACCGATCAGGAATATGTTTATAAAAAGTGTTGTCAATAAAATACGCACCCTTACACTCTATCTCAAAAAATAACATGAAACAAAGAGATAAATAAAATTATCTAAAAATTCAATAATTTAATGACACTACATGCGATCGATCTGGAATTTAGATACATCGTTTTTATCATCGACACGAAACTGCCTGCAAAATTTAAGCTCGCTAGCTTACGAGGAAGTGGGATAAAAATCGATCCAAAGTTTTGGCGACTAGCAAGCAAACAGACACGAGTTAATATAAAGGATTTTTTAATTTAAAAATACCGTAAAAAAAAAGTTTTTTACTATAAATCCTTTATGTACGAGAAGTAACTAAAAGAATATAAATTACAATACACAGCGCAAGACCATCCAAAAATAAACAATTGTAGTTGTGACGTAAAACATGTTTAATATAATGCGCACCGATCAGGAATATGTTTATAAAAAGAGTTGTCAATAAAATACGCACCTTATTGCGCGACAGAAAGTTTGTTCAATATAATGCGCACCCTTACACTCTATCTCAAAAAATAACATGATACATAGGAATAAATAAAATAATCTAAAAAATCAATACATTAATTACGGTACATGCGATCCATCTGAAATTTTGATACATTGTTTTTATCATCGGTACAAAACTGCCTGCAAAAAAAGCAGCTCGCTAGCTTACGAGGAAGTGGGTTACAAATGGATCAAAAGTTTTTGCGACAAACAAGAAATCAAGGGTTCAACCAGACACCACGAGTTAATATAAAGGTTTAATATTTTTTTTAAACGTAAAAAACCAAGTTTTTGACTATAAATCCTTTATGTACGAGAAGTAACTAAAAGAATGTTCATTATAATACGCAGCGCAAGACCATCCAAAAATACAAAATTGCAGTTGAGTCGTAAAACATGTTTAATATAATGCGCACCGATCAGGAATATGTTTATAAAAAGAGTTGTCAATAAAATACGCACGTTATTGCGCGACAGAAAGGTTGTTCAATATAATACGCACCGCAACGCTCTATCTCAAAAAATAGCATGATACATAGGAATAAATAAAATAATCTAAAAAATCAATAATTTAATTACGGTACATGTGATCGATCTGAAATTTTGATACATTGTTTTTATTATCGGTACGAAACTGCCTGCAAAATGTCAGCTCGCTAGCTTACGATCAAGTGGGTTAAAAATTGATCAAAACTTTTGACGACAAGCAAGCAAGCAATCAAGGGCGACCGCAGACACCACGAGTTAATATAAAGGATTTAAAAATGACATCATCATTAGCACTGTTTTTTGTCTGTAGATTTGAGTCAGTAGATTAGTGTTTGTATATTTGTGTCTGTATATCTGTGTCTGTAGATGTGTGTCTGTAGATGAGTTCTTTAGATGTGTGTCTGTAGATTTTAGTCCGTAGATTTGTGCCTCTAGATTTATGCACGCAGGTTATTGCCCGTAGATTTTTGTCCGTAGATTTGTGACTGTAGATTTGTACGTGACTTTCTTTGTTCTCCTTGACATGTTTTCGCTTTCTAGTAGCATGGCTATCCCTACATTTAACACAACTTTATTGTTCTCATTAATAGAGGATCTTAGAGATATAAAAATTAAGCGATCTTACTACTCATATATTACCAATCAATCATACTACCAATCTAATTTATTATCTATACGCCGAAAAGATTGGTGACCCGTCAAGACGGCCCCGGACAAAACGTTTTGACCTGGGCCGTTTTGTCAGGGCCGTTTTTACCGAGTCTCTTTTGTCGGGGAGAAATTTTTATTGCGACCCATCATAAAACACATCTATACGCCGATCCATCACCCATCTTGCGACCCATCATAAACCACATCTATACGCCGATCCATCACCCATCTTGCTACATATCATAAAACACATCTATATGCCGATCCATCGCCCATCTTGTGACCCATCATAAAACACATCTATACGCCGATCCATCACCCATCTTGATACATATCATAAAACACATTTATACGCTGATCCATCACCCATCTTGCGACCCATCATGAAACACATATATATGCCGATCCATCACCCATCTTGCGACCCATCATAAAACACATCTATACGCCGATCCATTACCCATCTTGCGACCCATTATAAAACACATCTATACGCCGATCCATCAAACATCTTGCGACCCATCATAAAACACATCTATGCGCCGATCCATCACCCATCTTGCGACCCATTATAAAACACATCTATACGCCGATCCATCAACCAACTTATGACCCATCATAAAAACATCTTACGAACCACCTAATCTAATGTATCCCATTCAAATAAAAAAAATAGATAAAAAAATAATAACAATAAAAACGTGTCATAGGTTACTCTCCAAACTTTCTTTAAAAAAATAAATAATTCTACATAGTTACTTGAAAACATTTCTAATGAATCTGGACATTTGTTGAACAGAGATCTCCAATTACAACAGAAACGATTACGAACTTCCTGTTGTACAAATAAACGGAAGTTCACGTCACAGCCCGCGCCATTGTTGTCGGAACTTTAAACAAAAAAAAACGAGTTAGCTCCCGTGTATTGAATATTTAACTTGCATGTTCAGTGTTTCCCGCTTCCCAATTAATGGTTGACGGGGGGGGGGATACAATGTGTGTGCGCCCCGTTGTAGGGGTTCTCAATTTTATCACATTTGTAAAGACACATTTGCATAGCCAGCACATAAAAAATTCTTAATTAAAAAAATGTGTTAATTCTTCTAATAGTTTTAAATTCTTTTTTAAATAATATTTTTGGGTGAGCAGGGTGAGTAGGATTGTGATTTTAAGAATTTCAAAGGTTCTCAATTGTCGTTCGATTGTTCACACATTTATAATCAAGCCTCCTTACTTTATTGTAGAAGTCAGTTTTCAATCAGTTCATTGAAAAGCTATAGTCATAGTGCAAGTGTTCTCTCCCTTCAGTGTGTGATATGCGATAGAAACACAAGACCGTTGTTATCTGCTAAGTCTGCTAAGGTCTTGTGGATAACTGGCCATCTGTAACGATTTGTATCGGAACAAAATCTTTTCAGTTAACCGACAACGGCCCCAGACAAAACGGCCCCGACAAAACGGCCCCGGTCAAAACGGTCCAGACAAAACGGCCCCGGTCAAAACGGCCCCGGCAAAACGGCCCAGACAAAACGGTCCCGACAAAACGGCCCCGGTCAAAACGGGAAAGACAAAACGGCCCCGACAAAACGGCCCCGGTCAAAACGGCCCCGACAAAACGGTCCTGACAAAACGGCCCCGACAAAACGGCCCCGACAAAACGGCCACGGTAAAAACGGCCCCTGACAAAACGGCCACGGTAAAAGCGACCCCTGTCAAAATGGCCCCGGTAAAAACGGCCCTGGTCAAAACGGCCCATTTAGTCCTGGGCCGTTTTGATAGGTCACTAATCTTTTCTTATAACCACGATATTATTTATAGAAACGTATTTTATACGTAAGCCTGTTGGTAATCCAAATGAATACATACGAATGGTTTATGGTCAGGGCTAAATATCTTTATCAGGTTATTAATCAGAACAAAGGACGCAAGAATCTTGTGCAACTGAAGGAGAGACTATAATGGGTTTGTTTTTTAAATATATATATTTTAAAAAAAATATTTTTAAACTTTTATGTTTTGATATTTGAGAAAAGAAATTAACTTTGTCGCAGAAAATAAATTAGTATTTCATTTCAAACATTTGGATCACAATCAAGTAAAAAAATTGTAACAATGTTGTAAACAGTACTGAGTTCTTAAGGACAAACAATACTGAGTTCTTAAGGACAAACAATACTGAGTTCTTAAGGACAAACAATACTGAGTTCTTAAGGACAAACAATACTGAGTTCCTTAGGACAAACAATACTGAGTTCCTTAGGACAAACAATACTGAGTTCTTTAGGACAAACAATACTGAGATCCTTAGGACAAACAATACTGAGTTCTTTAGGACAAACATTACTGAGTTCTTTAGGACAGACAATACTGAGTTCTTTAGGACAAACAATACTGAGTTCTTTAGGGCAGAAACTAAAACTTTATTCTGACTAATGATTCATTGTTTTACTAACACCACTATCAAACTGGCAGAAACCGTGTTTTCTTGTTGACTACGTGTGAGCAGAAGTAAAGTTATCAATCAGAAAAAAATTGATAAAGAAATCCGTTAACAACAATTTTTAGAATAATAGTATACTGAAATCTGGTACTTGCTTCCCCCCCCCTATTTTTATATTTTCTGACAGCCCCCCCCCCACCTCAACGACGACCACTATCAGAAGCAAGTAGTCTCCCAACCCTCCCCACCACCACAGACCCAGTCAACACCCTCGCATCAAACTGACCAGCGGACTCAGTCCCGCTGCGTCTCTCGCTTCTCGTCTCCCATTCCCATCCACCTCTGGCAGCCGGCAAGAGTACAGTCCCCTCCCCCTTCCCCTTTTATTGCTCGCGACGTCGCGATCGCCTCGGTTTTTCGCGGCACTTGTTTCCGACTCGCGTTGGTGAACACAGGTTGACGACGGCGAAGCGAGGGGGAGAAAAGGGGGGCGACCCTGCTACAAGAAATCAGATGGCACTTCAGTGTACCTGTTAGGATACTCACTCGGCGCGTCTGTGGCGTGCTGTTTGCTCTCTGTGTTTCAAACTGGACTGTGTTTGGGGTAAAGGATTAGGATTATACCCGCGTCAAACTTAACCACAGTGGATTACTTGCATACTCATACACGTAAGTTGTAACAGTATATGATTTTTTTTTCTTTTCACGATTTAAAAAAAAATATACAAAAACATTGTAATTTGGCGAAACTTCTACAATACAGACTTAGCCTAGCAGAAAAAGCGCGCGTTTAATTAAACACAAGAAAAAGTAAAAACAAATTGTTTTTAATGCACTTATGGTGAAGAATTTAATGAAACAGAAACAAAACCATGACTTTTGTTACATTTTGTTTAGCAACAAGGGAAAAAATGCGATTTTTAAAAAAGTAATAATTAGTTATTTCCTCTCGGGCCGAAGACGGCACATAGGGCAGAAGTCATGGATTTCCATTTACGAGGATCCGTCGCCAATTGTATTAGGTCTTGATTATTTCTTTTGTATTAGGTCTTGATTATTTCTTAGACCCATGGTTGAGCTTTCTCTTTTGATTGTTCTACGCAGGGTTTCCTTTGGTATTCCTTGTTTTCTTTTGCCTTTTGGTGTCCATATGAAGGCCTGACGGGGGAGTCTTCTCTCGTCCATTCGAAGAACATGGCCGATATAATTCCAACGTATTCTCCTAATAAAAGTTGACACATATTCTTAGTTGGTTTATTCTCTTATTGTTTCATTTGATTTAAAATCACTCCATTTTATATTCAAAATCTTTCGTAGGCATTTGTTTTCGAAGGCAACTAATTTCCTTTCTATAGCTTGAGTGGATTTCCAGCTTTAGCATCCATATGTTAGTACAGGGATTACGCAAGAGTTGAATAGCCTAAGTTTTATGTTTGCTAAGTGTCTTTGATCTCCAAATATTTGTAAGTTTGTTAAAATCTTTGATATTTGCAGATCAAAGTAATAATAATAAGATTTTAAAAAATCAGTTTTAGAAAGATTAAGTAATTTCATATGGTATAGAAATGAAGTGAGCCACAGAACGCACTAAAGAGAGAACGGTTTTGTGATTACTCTAAAAAAGGCCAGCAAGTGAAAACACGAGAACTGGCGCTGTATCGCAATGGACAACAACATTCAAATCATAAACAAAATGGAGTGGCTTGACCATGTTGCCGCCCTCTAATTCCAATTTGTATTTGTTCCGAAACTAAAAAAATGTGTCTCAAAACTTAAACATTTGTTTTTAAACTTAAAAGGTTGTTTCTAAACTTAATTCCTGATGTCAGGGTTACCAAAAAAACCCACAAAACAACAACAACAACAAACAAAAAGAAATACCTAAACATTATATGAAATTTCTATTCGGAATAAGGTTTTATATCTAACCACGTGACATAACCATCTCAATCCACACGTCCATCAAAGACAGACAATGACAAAACCAAAACCTATCACAGCGAATGTTATACATACACCACCCTTATGTTCTTTGCTCTCTTTATGTTGCTAATGAGAATGTCCCCCATAGTCTAGGTCCTATTATATATGAATGTCCCCCATAGTCTTGGTCCGATTCTAATGAGAATGTCCCCCCATATTCTAGGTCCAATTATATCTAGTTGAGGCAATGCACGTTTGTGTTAGAGAAGGACTGATTGTGTGGCGAGGGAGCTTGATTGAAGCGAATGTTTGCGGGGGATTGCAGTTTAGGGAATAGGTGTGTGAGGGGGGAATTGAGTTTCTGGTGTGTGGCAGTCCCAGAAATGGAGATTGGATATAAGTAAGGGAGTGCTGGGGTGGGTGTGGAGTGGTGGAGGGGTGGGTTGGTGATGGTGGAGGGTTCAGTGTGGAGTTTCTAAGAATTCATGTATTTCAAATTTCCTGACCCGAGGTTTGTTTTATATTCTTTTCTACTTCCATTTCAATCACTGTGCGTCATCGAATCGTATTTAAAGAAATATTATATTAACTAAAGTTTTGAAAAGAACACTTTCAAAAGGATAATTTAAGTCCTGCTTTGACGCAATGGTGTATTTGTTACATAAATGTTATTAATAAGTAATTAGCTCATGAATACCCGCTGAAACAATGAGGTTTGATTAACGTCAGCCGGGCGGGAAGTAACTCTAGATTTTAAATATATAAATATATATATATATTTATAATTTAACTTACATCTCGTATATTAAAAACAAAAAAAAAGGTAGAAAATTTTGCCACGCGGGTGTACGAACAAGTATCATATTTAAAACAGATCGAATAGAATACTTGATTAAACACTGACCGGAACTCTCACTATAATGTCATAGAATAGTTGATTAAACACTGACCGGAACTCGCACTATAATGGCATTAAACACTGACCGGAACTCCCACTATAATGGCATTAAACACTGACCGGAACTCCCACTATAATGGCATTAAACACTGACCGGAACTCCCACTATAATGGCATTAAACACTGACCGGAACTACCACTATAATGGCATTAAACACTGACCGGAACTCCCACTATAATGGCATTAAACACTGACCGGAACTCCCACTATAATGGCATTAAACACTGACCGGAACTCCCACTATAATGGCATTAAACACTGACCGGAACTCCCACTATAATGGCATTAAACACTGACCGTAACTCCCACTATAATGGCATTAAACACTGACCGGAACTCCCACTATAATGGCATTAAACACTGACCGGAACTACCACTATAATGGCATTAAACACTGACCGGAACTCCCACTATAATGGCATTAAACACTGACCGGAACTCCCACTATAATGGCATTAAACACTGACCGGAACTCCCACTATAATGGCATTAAACACTGACCGGAACTCCCACTGTAATGGCATTAAACACTGACCGGAACTCCCACTGTAATGGCATTAAACACTGACCGGAACTCCCACTATAATGGCATTAAACACTGACCGGAACTCCCACTGTAATGGCATTAAACACTGACCGGAACTCCCACTATAATGGCATTAAACACTGACCGGAACTACCACTATAATGGCATTAAACACTGACCGGAACTCCCACTATAATGGCATAAAACACTGACCGGAACTACCACTATAATGGCATTAAACACTGACCGGAACTACCACTATAATGGCATTAAACACTGACCGGAACTACCACTATAATGGCATTAAACACTGACCGGAACTACCACTATAATGGCATGCACCACCAACCTATCGAAAACAGATTCTCTTTCCTGAATGTAGAGGTTTAATTAATTTAAAAAGTACAATATATTTTCTAAACTGAATTTATATTATATATATATTCCTTGCCCGTGAGACAAGAGTCTCGTTTGGCTGTGTAGGTGAAACCAGACTGACCAGTACTTGTGAATATTCATTCTCTTTTGGGTCGAGCTGTTAGGCTCTTAGGGCCCGGTTCATTTTATCGCACGCGAGCCTTATCAAGCGGGTATCGCCATGGAGCAGTGATAGCGAACCTTTTTGGGTCCGCGTGCCCAAAATTCAATAAAAAACTACTTATATATATATATCAAAGTACCAACAGAAAGTGCCAGCACAGTGGTTTGATTAAGTAAGTAATGGTTCACCGACAAAACGGCCCCGGACAAAACGGCCCCGACATAACGGCCTCGACAAAACGGTCCCCGACCAATAGATGGACTAAAAGTAAATGTCCAATCAAATTTTAAATTCGAATTTTAACTTACATATTCAATGTCAGGTTTTGCTAATAATAAACAATAATAATGACATAACAATAGTGAATTTAATAGCCTTTACGCGAAATGGTACCAATCGCGGCTGTTTGTTGACAAGAAACAATATTATAACATCACAAGATATAATTTTACAATTTTACCACTTTATTTAAGGGTGAAAAAGTTGACAAAAGCTTAAAATGAAAAGAAAATAAATTAAAGTTTTTGTTGAAAAATGTTAACAATTTGTCTGGGCCCGTTTTGACCGGGGTCGTAATGTCGGTGCCGTTTTGTCCGGGGCCGTTTTGACGGATCTACGGAAGTAATATTTTAGTTGCTTGCCGGCTGATGAGGCTCGGCGTGCCGTCTGTGGCACGCGTGGCATAGCTTCGCCATCACTGCCATAGAGGTACCTCTCCACAGGTACCGGAACTTCTCCTTCCAAATCCCCGCACAGCTCGGGGCACTCTCCAAGCACGTGGGCCACCGTCTCCTCCGGGTGGCCACACAGACGACGGGCCAGTTCGCTTCTAGTGGTAAACTTGTACAGGTAGCTTCGTATGGGACAATGTTCAGCTTCGTATGGGATAATGTTCAGCTTCGTATGGGACAATGTTTAGCTTCGTATGGGACAATGTTCAGCTTCGTATGGGACAATTTTCAGCTTCGTATGGGACAATGTTCAGCTTCGTATGGGACAATGTTCAGTTCTAATTCGTGTTATGAGCGTCTGATTGCTACGTCCAATTTCCCACCAGATGTCGCTTTTGCCCGGTCGCGGCATGTACTGGTATACTAAATAGGCCAATCAGAAAAAGAAAGATTACTGTTAAGACAAAGTAAGATATAATATATACTATTTTGTTTAATGACATCTCCGGAACCATACTGACACGACCTTTGCGTTGACAAGAGAGATGGAACATTTCCTCTAACATCAGAGAAACAGACTAATAACTAAACGAAAGCCAGAACATTTACTCTAACATCAGAGAACCAGACTAATAACTAAACGAAAGCCAGAACATTTCCTCTAACATCAGAGAAACAGACTAATAACTGAACGAAAGCCAGAACATTGCTCTCTAACACCAGAGAAACAGACTAATAATTGAACAAAAGCCAGAACATTTCCTCTAACATCAGAGAACCAGACTAATAACTGAACGAAAGCCAGAACATTTCCTCTAACATCAGAGAACCAGACTAATAACTAAACGAAAGCCAGAACATTTCCTCTAACATCAGAGAAACAGACTAATAACTGAACGAAAGCCAGAACATTGCTCTCTAACACCAGAGAACCAGACTAATAACTGAACGAAAGCCAGAACATTTCCTCTAACACCAGAGAACCAGACTAATAACTGAACGAAAGCCAGAACATTTCCTCTAACATCAGAGAAACAGACTAATAACTGAACAAAAGCCAGAACATTTCCTCTAACATCAGAGAACCAGACTAATAACTGAACGAAAGCCAGAACATTTCCTCTAACATCAGAGAAACAGACTAATAACTGAACGAAAGCCAGAACATTTCCTCTAACATCAGAGAAACAGACTAATAACTGAACAAAAGCCAGAACATTTCCTCTAACACCAGAGAACCAGACTAATAACTGAACGAAAGCCAGAACATTTCCTCTAACACCAGAGAACCAGACTAATAACTGAACGAAAGCCAGAACATTGCTCTCTAACACCAGAGAAACAGACTAATAACTGAACGAAAGCCAGAACATTTCCTCTAACATCAGAGAACCAGACTAATAACTGAACGAAAGTCAGAACATTTCCTCTAACATCAGAGAACCAGACTAATAACTGAACGAAAGCCAGAACATTTCCTCTAACATCAGAGAAACAGACTAATAACTGAACGAAAGCCAGAACATTTCCTCTAACATCAGAGAACCAGACTAATAACTGAACGAAAGCCAGAACATTTCCTCTAACATCAGAGAAACAGACTAATAACTGAACGAAAGCCAGAACATTTCCTCTAACATCAGAGAACCAGATTAATAACTGAACGAAAGCCAGAACATTGCTTTCTAACACCAGAGAACCAGACTAATAACTGAACGAAAGCCAGAACATTTCCTCTAACACCAGAGAAACAGACTAATAACTGAACGAAAGCCAGGACATTTCCTCTAACATCAGAGAAACAGACTAATAACTGAACGAAAGCCAGAACATTTCCTCTAACACCAGAGAACCAGACTAATAACTGAACGAAAGCCAGAACATTTCCTCTAACATCAGAGAAACAGACTAATAACTGAACGAAAGCCAGAACATTTCCTCTAACACCAGAGAAATAGATTAATAATTGAACGAAAGCCAGAACATTTCCTCTAACATCAGAGAAACAGACTAATAACTGAACGAAAGCCAGAACATTTCCTCTAACACCAGAGAAATAGATTAATAACTGAACGAAAGCCAGAACATTTCCTCTAACACCAGAGAAATAGATTAATAATTGAACGAAAGCCAGAACATTTCCTCTAACATCAGAGAAACAGACTAATAACTGAACGAAAGCCAGAACATTTCCTCTAACACCAGAGAAATAGATTAATAACTGAACGAAAGCCAGAACATTTCCTCTAACACCAGAGATATAGGTTCTTATAGGGAAGAAAGCCAGAAAATTTCACTCTAACATCAGAATAGCAGATTCATTACAAATAGAAAGTTATAATATTTCATTCTTCAACCGAGCATAACTTCATAACAATATTATTTATTCCTCTTTGATTTTAACTTTTCAAGATTTCAAAATCAGAAATAGCCCAAAACACTAAAATAAAAAAACCTTACAAACACACACAATCTTGCTATAAAAAGATTTGAAAACATGTATTGTTGGAAAATATGATTTTTTTTTAATGACGCTTTTAATTATTAATTCCGATAGGGGACGTCCATAAATGACATCACGTGACTTTGGCCAATTTTTGACCCCCCCTCATCACACGTCGTCACAAAATGGTAGGACCCCCCCCCCACAATATGACGTCACAAAGCGTTGAACCCCCCCCCCAAAGCGATATTTTCTGTTTGAACATTAGCATGTCTCAAATCATTTTTTTGTCATTTAAGTATGAATTTAGCGTAAGGCTGCACTCTAATATCATAACACGCGTGAAGCCCATGTAAAACGTCATTAAATAAATTGTACACAATCAAATATTTCAGTGCAACTTATATTTAAAGCTTCGCGTTTTTGATGTGACGTCACATTTCTTAAACACGCCCCTCCCCCTCGTCGCACTTCGTCACAAATGGTCGAACCCCCCCCCTCCTCCTCCTCCCTCTAGGTGCGTGACGTCATCTATGGACGGCCCCTTACTCTTAACTTAACACTGTTAAAATATCGGCAGCACAGATCACTACGATGTTTCCAACAAATGGAACCAAACATATATTAAGAAAATTGTTTATTTAAATATAGCATAATTAAAGGTTGGTCCACACCTCTCAAATGCTCGCGAGCATTTGAGAGGTGTCTTATCTTATCTTATCTTATCTGTTTACAGACGCTCCTTCTATACAGAAGATTATTGCGTCCCTACGCTTATCTATGGTTTGTGTTTAGTCCTGCATTTTTATTAGAGATTTAAATGTTGATAAAGTGTTGGTTTTCCTGGATTCTTCAGGCAACCCATTCCACGCCCGAATTCCGGACGGGAAGAAGGAAAACTTGTATGTGTTTGTTCTTGCATACGGAATAAGAAAGGTGTTTTTCATCCTTATGTCTATCTGAGGGTTGTATTAAGTTATCTTTGTGTTGTATTTCTAAATTAGAATTAATTGCTTTATGTATGATTACTACTTTGCTCTTGGTTCTTCTATCCTCTAGTGTTTCAAGGTTTAATGATTTAACTAATGGTGTTATTCTTGTCAGTTTCGAATATTCTCCAGTAATGAATCTGGCAGCTCTTTTTTGAATTTGTTCTAGTTTATCAATGTTTTCTTTGGTGGATGGGTCCCATACAGAAGATGCATATTCTAGTACAGGTCTCACCAAAGTGAGGTAGCATTTTAGTTTTATATCTCTATTACATTTGTTAAAGTTCCTTTTTATAAAGCCTAAGGTTTTGTTTGATTTTTTAATAACTTCATTGACATGGGGATTCCATGATAGTTTCTCATTTATTAAGACTCCTAAGTATTTTGCATCTTTAGTTTGGGTCAGTTCTTTTCCTTTGGTGTGGACCAACCTTTAAGCTTTACACACAATTGAACAAAACGTCTACGTGTTACGCATCATATTATTTCAAACAAGACACTTGATATCTCTATTTAACCGAATCAAAAGAATAAAAACCGCGCTACACTTAATAACACTTGTAAGATTTCAGCCAATTTGAGTTATAATATCTCTTACTCATAATGACTATAATATTGTTTGGAAAATAAAATATTATTATAAACTTGCGTCTTGCATCGAGGATTCTGCCCGGCTTTAAATTAACATGAACGTTATTCCGGGGCAAATGGTAGACCATCCGCTTCCCACATCACTGGCATGCAGGCAAGATTTCTACGTAAATAAATAACACAACGATCAGACATAGTCGCTAAACTAAACATATCCAATTCGGCGACAAGACGTAAAGATCTTCTTCCAAACTAGACGCATGACACAGCCCATCAAAGAGAGCCAATATTGAACAGGAATAAGACCACGAGTGACACACGATTCGTCCCCCCCCCCAGGAACGAGGTGTTGACGAGGGTATCCTATATAGTGATGACCTCCGGTGGCTCAAGTCTGACCCAGTCCCCTGACGTCTGCTCAGACACACTTCCGGGCTGACAAAGTTGTCTTCTGGCGCTACGGCACAAAATGGTGTCTAGCGCCCGCCATTACGGTCCGTGTATAATGGTGATAATTGTCTGCTAGAGTAATGCGGTGTAAAATTGCGACAATCGTCTGCTAGTATATGGTGCGGTGTAAAATGGTCACACACGTCTGCTAGTATGGTGTGCTGTAAAATGGCGACAAATATCTGCTAGTATGGTGCGGTGTAAAATGGTGACAATCGTCTGCTAGTATATGGTGTGGTGTAAAATGTCGACAATCGTCTGCTAGTATGGTGCCGTGTAAAATGTCGACAATCGTCTGCTAGTATGGTGCCGTGTGAAATGTCGACAATCGTCTGCTAGTATGGTTCGGTGTAAAATGGCGACAATCGTCTGCTATTAGGGTGCTATTTCTCGCCAACCATAACATCTATCGGGTTGAAACAAATGCCAAACGATAGCTATTAATAGTTAGAACAATATTGGAGAATTATTGAAAAATCTCTTTTCGTTCAACTCCCGTATTTAAGCAGCAATTTGTAGATAGCAATTGTTTTGTTTACTTTCAGAATTATTGAATTGAAATGACTTTTAATGAAATCTAGAATGGGGTTTTCCCGCTTTGTGAATGCTAATGTAAGACTGTTGCGCGGTGCGCATTATATTGACCACAAAAAATCGGAAATTCTTTGTTGGAAATTGCGTTTAAATACTCATTCGAATTTTTATTAATTGTTATATCTGTACAAGGGGGCGTGGAAATGAACATACTGTTATTATAACAGTGGGCGTGTCTGTGACAGTGTATTAATAAAAGTGGGTGTGGTAATGACATTTTTACACACTTTGTGCATTTCCACTTCCGAAAAAGAAAGTAAAATAAATCAATACACAATAATACAACAAAGAAAGACTCAATTAAAATATAGAAAGTGATTCAACGTGAAAAAAAAACCTCTCAGAAAATAAATTTTAAAAAAAAAGGAAATTGAACATTAGAACTTGGAATATGTAACCATGATAAACTATGTATGTAACCATGATAAACTATGTATGTAACCATGATAAACTATGTATGTAACCATGATAAACTATGTATGTAACCATGATAAACTATGTATGTAACCATGATAAACTATGTATGTAACCATGATAAACTATGTATGTAACCATGATAAACTATGTATGTAACCATGATAAACTATGTATGTAACCATGATAAACTATGTATGTAACCATGATAAACTATGTATGTAACCATGATAAACTATGTATGTAACCATGATAAACTATGTATGTAACCATGATAAACTATGTATGTAACCATGATAAACTATGTATGTAACCATGATAAACTATGTATGTAACCATGATAAACTATGTATGTAACCATGATAAACTATGTATGTAACCATGATAAACTATGTATGTAACCATGATAAACTATGTATGTAACCATGATAAACTATGTATGTAACCATGATAAACTATGTATGTAACCATGATAAACTATGTATGTAACCATGATAAACTATGTATGTAACCATGATAAACTATGTATGTAACCATGATAAACTATGTATGTAACCATGATAAACTATGTATGTAACCATGATAAACTATGTATGTAACCATGATAAACTATGTATGTAACCATGATAAACTATGTATGTAACCATGATAAACTATGTATGTAACCATGATAAACTATGTATGTAACCATGATAAACTATGTATGTAACCATGATAAACTATGTATGTAACCATGATAAACTATGTATGTAACCATGATAAACTATGTATGTAACCATGATAAACTATGTATGTAACCATGATAAACTATGTATGTAACCATGATAAACTATGTATGTAACCATGATAAACTATGTATGTAACCATGATAAACTATGTATGTAACCATGATAAACTATGTATGTAACCATGATAAACTATGTATGTAACCATGATAAACTATGTATGTAACCATGATAAACTATGTATGTAACCATGATAAACTATGTATGTAACCATGATAAACTATGTATGTAACCATGATAAACTATGTATGTAACCATGATAAACTATGTATGTAACCATGATAAACTATGTATGTAACCATGATAAACTATGTATGTAACCATGATAAACTATGTATGTAACCATGATAAACTATGTATGTAACCATGATAAACTATGTATGTAACCATGATAAACTATGTATGTAACCATGATAAACTATGTATGTAACCATGATAAACTATGTATGTAACCATGATAAACTATGTATGTAACCATGATAAACTATGTATGTAACCATGATAAACTATGTATGTAACCATGATAAACTATGTATGTAACCATGATAAACTATGTATGTAACCATGATAAACTATGTATGTAACCATGATAAACTATGTATGTAACCATGATAAACTATGTATGTAACCATGATAAACTATGTATGTAACCATGATAAACTATGTATGTAACCATGATAAACTATGTATGTAACCATGATAAACTATGTATGTAACCATGATAAACTATGTATGTAACCATGATAAACTATGTATGTAACCATGATAAACTATGTATGTAACCATGATAAACTATGTATGTAACCATGATAAACTATGTATGTAACCATGATAAACTATGTATGTAACCATGATAAACTATGTATGTAACCATGATAAACTATGTATGTAACCATGATAAACTATGTATGTAACCATGATAAACTATGTATGTAACCATGATAAACTATGTATGTAACCATGATAAACTATGTATGTAACCATGATAAACTATGTATGTAACCATGATAAACTATGTATGTAACCATGATAAACTATGTATGTAACCATGATAAACTATGTATGTAACCATGATAAACTATGTATGTAACCATGATAAACTATGTATGTAACCATGATAAACTATGTATGTAACCATGATAAACTATGTATGTAACCATGATAAACTATGTATGTAACCATGATAAACTATGTATGTAACCATGATAAACTATGTATGTAACCATGATAAACTATGTATGTAACCATGATAAACTATGTATGTAACCATGATAAACTATGTATGTAACCATGATAAACTATGTATGTAACCATGATAAACTATGTATGTAACCATGATAAACTATGTATGTAACCATGATAAACTATGTATATAACCATGATAAACTAGGCGTGAGCGCTAATTCACCACACTCATGAGTACTCATAGCTTTCTAGGCGTGCAAAAGTCAAGCATGGATGGGCCCCCATCCCTTAGGCCCGGACCAGAGTCCAGTTTGTCATCCCCGCCCCACATCAACTGTGTATCTGGTCGAGTGTCCACCCGAGTCATGAAAAGGAGAATATCTTCGTGGCAACGTGTTGATGATACTTTGTGGGACATACCTTACATTGAGAATTTGTATTGTATGATATCATGTATTGATACTTTGTTGTGATACTTTGTGATGATACTTAATATTGATACTTTGTAGTGATAAAGCGCAACGAGCATGGATAGTGTTAACGCTATAGAATAAGGCATTCGTTCATTTATATCATGCATTGATACTTATTGATGATACTTTGTGATGATACTTATTGATGATACTTTGTGATGATACTTATTGATGATACTTTGTGATGAAACTTATTGATGATACTTTGTGATGATACTTATTGATGATACTTTGTGATGATACTTATTGATGATACTTTGTGATGATACTTATTGATGATACTTTGTGATGAATGTTATTGATGATACTTTGTGATGATACTTATTGATGATACTTTGTGATGATACTTATTGATGATACTTTGTGATGAAACTTATTGATGATACTTTGTGATGATACTTATTGATGATACTTTGTGATGATACTTATTGATGATACTTTGTAATGATACTTATTGATGATACTTTGTGATGAAACTTATTGATGATACTTTGTGATGATACTTATTGATTTGATGATACTTTGTGATGATACTTATTGATGATACTTTGTGATGAAACTTTGGGATGAATCGTAATCTGGAGGTAAACATTTCCGAACATCACTCTTCTCGTGTGTCATCCGTGGGGAGCCTGCGCCGAGCCACCAAGTCTATGACACCCAATAACAAGGCATTCTGTGCATGAATATGACGACACAAAATCAAATTACACGGGAGACAATCACAATGCACTTCCTACAATTTAATTTTTTTCCCCCCGCCTTCAATTATTTTTGTCTTCTAAAGTTCCCATAGCGAGCATCAATTTTAGGGCCTGGTCTTAATTTAGAATCATTTGGCTTTAAAAAAAAATCAGGTCAAGGTTTACACGAAATAATTGTCGCTGAAATTTGGCCTTGAAGATTAAAACTGCTGATATTTTCCCGAGGTCCCCAGCAAGGTCCCCTTTCAGCTGCGGCCGCGCAGACATCTGACGGACGCCGCGCAGCAGTTTAGAACTACCGCGCAGGAAATATTGTAAAACATTGCACACAAAATAGATGCTGTGCAACTTTGCGCACGAGTTGTTACTTTGCACACGGAACAAGGAACCTTAGAGAGAACAGTGGTCCCCAACCTGTTTCGACTTTTATCTCAGTTACTCCTGTATATTCATAAGTTTATTCCGCAAATATTCGCATTAATAATTTTTATGTAGGTTCAAATTGGGGACTCTAGTTAAACGGCTAATACTGGTTAAATGGTTTGACACTGGCTAACCCCTAGACGCTACCGGCTAGACACTGAACTGGTTACATGGATAGTCGTTGGTTAAACTGCTGGACCTTGGTCAATCGGCTGGACACTGTTGAAAATTCTGGTCACACATTCAATGGCCAGCAGACACCAGTAACCGATATGCCTACGAGTTGCCACGCAATCTTTATGTATTTGCCAACAGATTTCATCTACAATATTCGCACCATTTTACCAATACAAGTTTAAAGCCACTGAGACTATTCTAATGCGTCATTTGAAAATACCCCGAGATTACGTAATCGTACAGATGCGCCGGGTATATACGGCTAACCCGTTTTATTTCATAAGCTGAATCCCGCAGGGGATATCACTCTTACGTCACAAAACCAGAGTCGTCAGCCCCTTTCTTAAAAAGAGTTTAGCAGCTTGAAACACTTCACTGTGTCGTCTGCCCATAAGAAACAGAATGGAGGATTCCAGGTCTTTAAGATTGGATTTGTTGAGCTATAATTATCAAGTCAAAAGAAATGGTTTTTATTTTTGTCTAAATGAAATGTTTCATCGAAATAAAACTTGACATGTCGTCTGCAATTTCATTAATGGGGAAAAGTTAATTGAATGAGAGATGTGACAATTATACTTGGGCAGAGATGAAAGAATTATGAAGAGAGTTTTAAAAAAAAATAACAATTTTAAAAAAAAACAACGATTTATGATTTCAGGACTGACAAGAGACAGACATTGAGACAATCTATGAGACGGATAGAGATAGACCCAGAGACATAAAGGCTGTCATCCCGAGACAGCTGAAACAGACGGACGGACAAGTATAGATACATAAAAAGCAGAATGAAAGGATGAGTGTGTGTTAATAATGAAGTTAGAGAGAAAGAGAAATAGAGATATTAAAGGGTGAAAATAATAGTGAGATCACGTCTAGACTTGCCAAGGGCAGAGAATAGTGAGATCACGTATAGACTTGCCAAGGGCAGAGAATAGTGAGATCACGTATAGACTTGCCAAGGGCAGAGAATAGTGAGATCACGTATAGACTTGCCAAGGGCAGAGAATAGTGAGATCACGTATAGACTTGCCAAGGGCAGAGAATAGTGAGATCACGTATAGACTTGCCAAGGGCAGAGAATAGTGAGATCACGTATAGACTTGCCAAGGGCAGAGAATAGTGAGATCACGTATAGACTTGCCAAGGGCAGAGAATAGTGAGATCACGTATAGACTTGCCAAGGGCAGAGAATAGTGAGATCACGTATAGACTTGCCAAGGGCAGAGAATAGTGAGATCACGTATAGACTTGCCAAGGGCAGAGAATAGTGAGATCACGTATAGACTTGCCAAGGGCAGAGAATAGTGAGATCACGTATAGACTTGCCAAGGGCAGAGAATAGTGAGATCACGTATAGATTAGCCAAGGGCAGGCAAATGAGATTGTAAAGAATTAAAACTCCACAGAAAACGAAAAAAATATCCTATATCAAAATTTAAAGAAAAGAAAATTAAGAAAAGCAAGAAAAAAGAAATGCCTTCCATAAACAAATTTCTCTTTTTTCTTTTCTCTCTCTCTCTCTCTCTCTCTCTCTCTCTCTCTCTCTCTCTCTCTCTCTCTCTCTCTCTCTCTCTCTCTCTCTCTCTCTCTCTCTCTCTCTCTCTCTCTCTCTCTCTTATCTTATCTGTTTACAGACGCTCCTTCTAAATAGAAGATTATTGCGTCCTACGCTTATCTATGGTTTGTGTTTAGTCCTCCATTTTTATTAGAGATTTAAATGTTGATAAAGTGTTGGTTTTCCTGGTTTCTTCTGGCAACCCATACCACGCCCGAATTCCGGACGGGAAGAACGAACATTTGTATGTGTTTGTTCTTGCATACGGAATAAGAAAAAAATCACACTGAGGAATTATAAATGAAAGAAATGCCTTCCATAAATCAATTTCTTTTTTTTCTTCTCTCTCTCTCTCTCTCTGTCTCTCTCTCTCTCTCTCTCTCTCTCTCTCTCTCTCTCTCTCTCTCTCTCTCTCTCTCTCTCTCTCTCTCTCTCTCTCTCTCTCTCTCTCTCTCTCTCTCTCTCTCTTTCTCGCTCTATCTCTCTCTCTCTCTATGAATGTCATAAAACTAATTAGAGACGATTTTACATTAATCATTCTTTTAAAACGCTGTGTTCTAAGAAAAGGTCGCTGGGAAGAAAATACCAGCGGGGGGAAAAAATAAATAAATAATTTTGATGGTTAGAGAAACTCATATGAGCCTAGCCTTCGCCTCGAGAGGACAATTACCTCGTGTACTCTCCCTGTTAGTACAATCAATGAAATAATGAAACCTATAAGCCCTCATCATGTTGGACATATCCTGGTTTGTGGAGGATGTCAACATCAAAAGGTGAACATATTTTGTTGATGTTTTCTTTAAAACATAGGTTTCCATTTGGGGGGAGGGGGGAGTGAAGACTCCTTCTTATAAAAGCCAAGGGACCCTTGACCCCCATACAGTTAAAGAAAGGCATTTTTAAAGGGGTACTTTAAAATATGCGAAAATGTATATTTTTTAAAAAGTATCATTTTATTTTGAATTACGCTTAAAAATTAATTTCACGCGATTGTTGAAATTGCTTGTTATTAACCGGCCTGCATAGTCGCGGGTAAGTTTTTGTTCAAGCCAAACTCATGCCATTCTCAACATTGAATACATTTAATTATTTTGTTTCTCGCCCAAGAAGTGTTGAATTCCACTATCACTGAGCTATTTATAGACAAATGGAACTAAAACTCGAAAGGCAAAGTTGCTCACATTTGGGTATGAATGATACACACCTTGATTGAATTCGTTTGGTGGTAATCTGGACGTTTCAGTGCTCACCTAACTAGACATTCTCGGTTCCGTTTCGATTGAATTGCCTCAAGGTATAGGAGGCGCTTCACTATTAACCCCAAACTCTACAACACATGTTTCAACCAACTGTGACAGAAGAGCGTAACTGGATTACATTTATTTAAAAAAAATTTTTTGAAGTATCTTAAAATATTCAAACATCGTGACACCGTTAAAGTAGATATTTTTTTTATATTAATATTCTGTATATTGTGTTGAAGATCGTATAGCTATGTGGATATGTTGCGAACCAGTATAACTTTAATAGATCCATGGAGGGGCGATGGGGTGATTATATTCCAGAGGTGTAGCCAGTGTTAGCCAGCCCTCCCCTACCAATCGGAAGGATTCAAGGAATCCCCCCCCCACTTTAGTTTTTTCAAGATGGGATTGTCTTTCTCGTAATAGGTCTGGAGAGGGTGGAATAGGGGTAGTGACGGAACAAACACAAAACCTGTTGGTGATGGCATGCGTGTTGCCTGCTGGCCATTTCAACACGACACGGCCACCTCACGTTAAAAACTTAACCTGTCATTGAATTAAAGCTGAGGATATCAAGGCGACAGATCACTTAATTAATGTTTAGTGTATATAGCGAAGTTTTATCAAACCATTCAAATCTATCATTAACTCGTTAACGAGATACGGTTTAGACAAACAACGCGTCGACCGACCTGTTACAGACACCATTCCTCCAGACAGACATTTGCTCTGCGGTGTGTCTCATTCTGGGTCTGTCTCGTCCCCAGAATTTTATTTACCCTCGTCCTCATTCACTCCCACCCCCAATTTAACCGCCCCCTCCCCCCACCCGCACCCCTCATGATCTAACAAGTCTCTCGTCTGCTTGCCTACGTGTGACCCGATCAATTTTATGTGCTCGTCCATTCGGTCCCGAGATTTTATCTCCTCGAGTCGTCCTCGGAAAAAAGATTCTTAAAACTTTGATGAGTTTTCTTGATCTATCTTGATCTGCTCTTTCGTGCTCGTGCTTTAGATAAAGGCTTTCTTTTCATTTGTTTTGTAGGAAAAACTTTGTCTTGAGCTCTTCAGCCCCATATGGCTCGTATCTTGTATTTAGTGTTATCCCGCTTTATGAAATTTTAAAATTCACCGGCTTTGCCATTATGTTCACAGCTATGTTTCCACCACTTCTCTGTGGCTTGAGTTTGACCAGAGGATTGGGTTTGACCAAAGGCTTTGGGTTTTGGGAGACCGCCGGATACTCGTTAGACCTCTAGACCAGGGGTCTCCAAACTTTTCTGCCGGAGGGCCGCATTAACTGTCAAAAATCAGTTTGGGGGCCGACTACACACAGTTTTGTGGTAAACTACAGGTAAAAATAGTATCTTTTTATTTTAGATTTAAAGGTCTCCAGGAGCCGGATGAGAGGGCCTCGCGGGCCGCATCTGGCCCGCGGGCCATAGTTTGGAGACCCCTGCTCTAGACCGACCAGAGCCTCTAAAGAGGTCCAGCTGACCACTCAAAAGCATTTCTCCGTAACATCAAAGTTCCAGGGGCGAAGTGGGAAGATGAGAAAACAAGCGACGTGTCCTCAGACATCGTTTACCATGGCTTGTAACCATTCCGTTATACGTGAACATTATAAGTGAATTTCGAGAAAGGCGTTCTTAACTTCTATAATAATTTGACCATATATATTAGGGCTGCGGAAATTAACTATTAATTTCTCGATTAATCGTTAAAAATTTAAACGATTAAAAATGGGTTTAACGACTAATAGACCCACCACTTATAAATGTACTGGAAGTCAAAAAGTAAAAAAATTTGGCCAATAAATATAAACTCATTTGCGGACGATTACACAAACATTTTGGTTTTAAACTATTGACTGGCGTGAATGTTCAAAATGTTGATAAAGGTTATTGTGTCCATTGAGAGAAATCGTTTGCCTACCATGCAATGTCCCTCTAAGTCTAAGCTTCGTTGGTCCATGTGCAAAGTAAAAAAAATAACTCATGTGCAAAGTTGCACAACGTCCATTTTTTTGTGCAATATTTTACAAAATTTGCTGCGCGGTGATTCTAAACTCCTGCGTGGCGTCGGTCAAATATCTGCGCAGCCGCACTGCTTAAAGGGAACATTGCTACCGTGGTTCTAACACTTCGCTTACATATCACCTGCATACCAAACATCCACTACAGTACGGAAACTTCAGCTAAGACAATCTAAAGCTATATGTGAACGATTGTTCAGCTCGGCTGGTTATATTGTCAATAAGACAATGAACCACGGCAGACAGCGCTGTAGCCGACACCACGCTCCAGTTTATGAAGCTTTGGCGCTCCATGTATAGACTAGACACTTAACGCTTTATGACACAGTAAAATCAGCGTTCACGAGTCAATGTCGCATATATAAACACCGCCCAAATTGCCAATCTGACCCTCGTCTCACTCCCGGAGTAAGGCGATCCGCTCATCTCGAGTACTCGCTACAAGCTAATAATGTAAGGGATGTGACGCTCACGTGCGGCGACTCACTAAATTACCTTGTTCGATACCACCACGGAGTCAAAGGTTGTAAGAAAAAAAAATACCTCGGACGTTATCGATTCGAACATAAACCCGTCTAATAGCCTGGGAGATTACCAAATGTTCACTAAATAGACGTTTTGAGGCTAACCATCGGTTGACATTTGACAACTGCTTGGGGTAAACCCTAACAATCCATATTACACCAAATCAAGGAAATATTCGTGGAGTCGCCCCACAGGGGGCACAACTACATGTCAAGGGTTTAACTTGCCCAGAGCGCTCCTTGTGATTTAATACGTCGGCCGAGACTCCTCCTTAGAGTAGCGTTGTAAAAAAAAAGTTACATGTAACATAAAGAGAAATGTAAATTAAGTCAATCTGAATTCTAAGTTCTAAATTGTTATCAATCGTCGAGTTATATTTGGCTGTAGTATGCTAGATACTAGTTACTTACTTTGCTATAAATGTTTCTTTTTTTTTAAAGTCTATTATTCTATGCCTATTACTCATAAGTATAGACTTAAAGTTAATGTTTTGATTGTAATGACGTAATCTGTTTATTCTGGTAAGTTACTGATTGATCGTGTGCGATGACTGGGTATTTGGGCAATTGGACAACGTCGTTTCTTCAGATAATGTTTAAATATCAAAATACGAGCTCCTGCAACTTGATCGATCACATGATATTTGATTGACATTTTTTGGTGCGGAGGGGGGAGGGAGAAGGGGGGAGGTAGTTTTGATTGAGGGAGGGGGGGAGGGAGAAGTGGGGAGGTAGCTTTGATTGAGGGAGGGGGACGTTGAGGTCAATTTGAGAGAGAAAGGTCGCAGCTCTAATTTTTAGATGAAAATTGAAAGTCGCTGTTAGCCCCTGGTCACTTAGTTTTATGTAAACATCGTGTCAATACTGAAACAAGATGTCTTAAGTTTGGACCTAAAGATCCCATAGACAGGTGTTCCAGAAATAAAAAGGAACACGTTGCTTTCTCACCGTGTTTGATATTTAAACTGTACAAGAGGATAGCACTAAAAAAATATAAAAATCCAACTGTACAGGCTATCATCTGCCACTGTATTTTTTATTTTATATTGTGTGTGTGTGTGTTCCATAACCTTTTTTCGAGGTCTTAGGGAGTTCTAATGTTTCCATTCTCGGGCCTAGTAGACCTTGGTGGCGCCCATCCCTCTGCAGGTCAGCGCAGGACTTTCTCAGCGTTAGTCATTCATCAACATTTTTATAGTGGGTTTAACGCCCCTCAGCTTGTGAAGCGAGCGCACTATTAGGACACCTCGCTATCCAGTCGTTATTTATAAACATCATCTCGTCCTCTAAATATACAAACTCATATTCTGAAACTAAAACTTTAAAAATCACTTCTTCCCAAATGACATAAAAACCATATTATCAATTTAATTGGTATAAAATATAAAACCCATATTATCAATCTAATTGGTATAATTTTTCGCCTTCTCTAAATGTCATTATATACATGACATATTCCTGGTCCTATACGACCGTTATATTTTAAACAATATTATTTACTTTAAGTTCCCCACCTCTGTCGTTCAGAGAGTGTTCCATCTGTGTAGAGTTGCTGCTCTTGACTAGAGTTGCTGCCCCTGATTGTCCAAACCAAGATGAATCCATCTGTTTTCATAAATCACAGACTTACCGACGTTAACGACAAAAATTATTTTACAGATTTTAATATCCGCAATTAATATCTGCCATAAATCTCTGCATTTTTATTTTAATTTTTTTTTAATATATCTTACTTACCCCCATATCCAATTGTTTATATCCAGGATTTTATTTTTTCCCAAGGGTTCCAAGTATAAATTATTCAACAACAATATTTATGATGAAGGAATACTTTACTAATATTTTTTTTATGGTAGAAATACTTCTCATACATTATTGTTGTCAAAAACATCACAAATGTTCATGTGGACAATTAATGAATAAACATTTGTGCAAGGAAATAGAACTATATTATTATTTATATGGACCGTTACTTTTAACGCAATTTCCCATTGGAAAAATTGCGTTTATATATTTGAAACGTCTGTGCTGTCTGTTCGAGCTTGCACAAGCAACTCCTCCTGAACCATACCAGATAGATGGTTCGGGTTTTTTTGCAAATATGTTTTTTTTAAAATTATTTTTTTAAAAACTGAAAAAATATCAGAATGTTGTCAATTTCTCTCCAACCATAACAATTATCGGTTTGAAACAAACGTCAAACAATAGCTTATAATATTTAAAACAATGTTGGAGAAGGAATTTTCGAAAAATCTATTTTCGTTCGACTCCCGTAATTTTAGCAGCAATTTGTTGATAGCAATTGTTTTCTTTATTTTCAAAGTTATTGATTTGAAATGACTTTTAATTTCATCTAGAATGATAGTTAATGGGGTTTTCCTGATTTGTGTATGCTTATGTTAGATTGTTGCACGGTGCGCATTATATTGACACATTCTTGGTGTGATGTAGCGTGAGGGGATATGACGTCATATTGTGTTTACTTTCAGAATTACTTATTTGAATAGACTTTCAATGTAAACTAGAATGATTTTCCTTGATTAAAAATCGGAAATTCTTTGTTGGAAACTGCGTTTAAATACTCATTCTAGTTTTTATTACTTGTTTCTTATCTGTCACAGACGCTCCTTCTATGCAGAAGATTATTGCGTCATACGCTTTCTCGCAATAATAGTGAAAGTTCGTCCTCATGTCCTCCCCATGGCTAATATTAGCCCCCACAACATCAAACTCCATACCTTACGTCATTTGGTCCTCCCATTGACCATCCCCATTTGGTCCTCCCATTGACCATCGCCGTCTGGTCCCTATAACTTTTCTGACGTCTGTTGCACCCAATCTCCATTGGCAGGTGAGCCACAAAACATTACCTCCCTTCTCCATCGCACTGTCATCCTCCAAGCCTCTCTGAACCCCAGTTTCTCTCTCTCTCTCTCTCTCTCTCTCTCTTTCTCTCTCTAGTCACAGTCAGGAAGTCTACCCCTCCCATATATCTCTAACCGTATCTGTCTCTCTCTCTCTCTCGTCTCATTCAGAAAGTCAATTCCCGTCCCTCTACCTCTAACCGACTCGCGCTCTCTCTCTCTCTCTCTCTCTAGCCTCATTCAGAAAGTCAATTCCCGTCTCTCTACCTCTAACCGCCTCTCTCTCCCGCTCTCTCTCTCTCTCTCTCTCTCCCTCTCTCTCTCTCTCTAGTCTCATTAGTCAATTCCCGTCCCTCTACCTCTAACCGCCTCTCTCTCTCTCTCTCTCTCTCTTTCTCTCTAGTCTCATTCAGAAAGTCAATTCCCGTCTCTCTACCTCTAACCGCCTCTCTCTCCCGCTCTCTCTCTCTCTCTCTCTCTCTCTCTCTCTCCCTCTCTCTCTCTCTCTCTAGTCTCATTAGTCAATTCCCGTCCCTCTACCTCTAACCGCCTCTCTCTCTCTCTCTCTCTCTCTCTCTCTTTCTCTCTAGTCTCATTCAGAAAGTCAATTCCCGTCTCTCTATCTCTAACCGTCTCCAACTCAGATTCTCTCAGGAAATCAGTTGTAGCCAAGAAGGAAGGCGCGCGTGCAAGGATTTCTGGATTAGCGCACGGATTAGGTTTTGTTTTCCCCCCTTGACTCACAGAGAGTTTGAGTTCGTTACTATTCACTCTCCACTGTATGTATGTGTGTGTGTTTGTGTGTGTGTATGTTGCTAATATGATTACGTCCGCCATTGTACCATCATAACCGGCTAAATCCACCGGCACCGTGAGCAGACGACAAACATCCTGGTGTCCGGCACTGTCATGGCAACCCGGACAGGACGTGAAGAGATTCATGAATAATGGCGCGCATTTTTTTTCTTCCACTGATACCTTGACTGGTGGTAACACCAACTCAGGGACCTTAACTCTAATCAGGCGAAATTGTGGAAATAATCCTAATATTTATATGTACGGAATAACCGTGTACGAAGATTGACTCTACTGTACACTGAAATGGTCTGAAGTATGGTGCGTGGCCGGGTATTTGTACGGTTATAACTCACCATGGCGCTTTGCGGCTTACAGTTAAACAAATGTCCAAGCAATGACAGCCTAGTAACAGAATCGTGTCTTGGGGTTCATAACTCGTTTCACGAGTTCTAGAAAGTGGTTGTTTACTTGTCATGCTGACTCTATGAAATAGTATGAGGGCTTATACTGAAATTCAATGAGAAGACAAACTATCTCAAATCGTAGATTTTTATTGATAGTGTTTTTATTTTCAGGATTATTTACTAATATTTACCATGATCTTGTTAGTAGAAATTAAGTCAAAAAATTGAATTAGCTTTAATTGGTCTGACATTTCAACAAACAAACACAAAAAAAAACCACACAAAAATCTGTAAATATATTGGCCATGAGATGGCTCTCAAATAACTCAGACTGAACGACTTCGTTAAGGATACCATGAAGTTTTTTTGTTTTTTGTTTGGGTTTTTTTGGGTTTTTTTTAAAAAATGTTTAAGTTTACTCAGGTGACGTGATCGGAATACAATAAACTTGAGCACCAACTACATCCAGCTACATACAGCTACATCCAACTACATCCAGCTACATCCAGCTACATCCAACTACATCCAGCTACATCCAGCTACATCCAACTACATCCCACGCCCCAGCATCAAATGATAACAAGGAAAAGTTAAAAATCTATGACAGGGGTGGGCAAACATTTTAGGACGAGGGCCGCATTACTAAGGAATGAAACATCAAGGGGCCGCACCGAACCAAAATTTAGCCTCGGGTGACGCGGTGGTCGAGTGGCAGCGCGCTCGACTGGCGTACCGATGGTCACGGTTTCGAATCCATGTGAAGCATGTGAAAGCGTCAGTATAGATAAGATAAGATAAGATAAGATAAGATAAGTACAAACATCAATCTTTAACATTAATTTATTGTTTTTTCGATATTATCGCAGGCTTCCGCGGGCCGCAAAAAACTCCGTAGCGGGCCGTAGTTTGCCCACCCCTAATCTATGACTATCATCGATGAGATATTGGCTGATTTTTTAACGTCTTAACATTTCTTACAATGGTTTTATCTGATTATTTTTTTGGTTTTCTCTACATGAGTTCTTGCTATGGCATCTTTGACATGGAACTTCTTTGACAGGTAACTACTTTGACAGGGAACTTCTTTGACATGGAACTACTTTGACAGGGAACTACTTTGACATGTAACTTCTTTGACAGCGAACTACTTTGACAGGGAACTACTTTGTCAGGGAACTACTTTGACATGGAACTACTTTGACATTGAACTACTTTGACAGGTGAAGTGTGTGAGGAACCGGTAAGGAGAGATGTGTTGGGGAGTGATGTGTTGGGGAGTGATGTGTTGGGGAGTGATGTGTTGGGGAGTGATGTGTTGGGGAGTGATGTGTTGGGGAGTGATGTGTTGGGGAGTGATGTGTTGGGAAGTGATGTGTTGGGAAGTGATGTGTTGGGAAGTGATGTGTTGGGGAGTGATGTATTTTAAATTGATGTGTTGGGAAATTATGTGTTGGTGTTGTGCTATACAGCAACACATGCTACACACAATAAATGCTGCGCACAAAACACAGTAAACACAACACAGATTACACGCAATACGCATCACTTACAATACTCATGACACACAACCAACGCTAACTATAGACACATTGTACTGACAATTATGCTAGAGGTATATATTATTCAGTCAATCCCGTTGCGCCATGATATCACAATTGGCCAGAATCCATTCACCTATCGATCTAGGACAAGAAACGCCTTTTGGTTGTTGTGTACAAATTTCAAGCGAAAAAATAATAATTTTGTTTAAAATGGTTAACAGTAGACGATAAAGACATTCGGAAAGAGTGTGTGTGTGTGTTGTTTGGTTGAGGCAGGAAAGTCACATGATCAAAACTGTTGGAGACAATTTCCGTTGTCACCGGAAGTGACCTAGTTATCTTGAGATCTTTGATCATGGACGCTGAGAATTTCATGTAGTTTTTTTTTAAATGGTTACCCGTCGAGTCACGCGGTTCACGTCTGTAATCAATACCTCGCGAGACTTCGGTACGAAGCTAGGTCTACCGTTTAAAATAATTGACTTTCTCGTCCAGACACGTGTTCTCGGAGGTAACAGCTTTACAAACAGCTTTACAGACAGCGTCTCAGTCGGGCGGTTTCGTATTTGTTTGACGGCATAAGTGTCGACGTGTGTGAAGGAATTTATCGATACTGGCAACCTTTGACCCGTGCAAAGAAGGATGCCGTTAACCATGTAAAGCCCATGCCAAAGAACTTAGGTCAGATCTTCAGCTGGCACCGTCCAGTGGTCATCTTCCAAATGTCATTGTCCAGTGGTCAGCATGCAGAGATAAATAAATATTCAGCAATCCCCATTTGGTTTAAAGTTAAAGAACTGTGCGGAACTAAGCTCCCCATGAAGTGGTCGTGTTATTGTTTTTTTTTAAAGAAACGTCAGGTTACCGAGTAAATCTATTTCCAAAGAACCCTCCAAAGCCAGGCCCAGATGTCTAAACAATGTGAAGGATCTATTTCCGACGCAGCACCTGAGCACGAGCCTCTGACGGTCCAATGTCCAGTATAACGAGACTATCACAAAGTTGTCATATAAATGAGAACGGTTTAGTACCCGGTCACGGGTGGCGCCAGAGTGGTAGCGGGTCATAGTGAGGCAATTCCGCCCCTCCTTGTGAGGCTAACTTAGTGGGAGGCATCTTCGACTTTCTGTCCTGGATGCCCAGGTGGCCGCTTCAGAAGCGACCGCTCCGGGCGTTCCAGCTGTCACGTCCTTTTCTGGGGGAGGGGGGCCAGATAGCTGGGAGGGTCTTCCAGGAAGACCCATGAAGAGCATTAGGCTCGGGGCTTCTGATTCTCTTCCACATGTAGGATCATTAGTACCCCGTCATACACGAACTACCTGCATAGGTTTGACACTAGAAGGGATGTCGGCTGCCGAGTATGTGGCAATGCCGAGAGTAGACGGCCGAGCACCTGATGACCGACTGCCCGACGCTGGTCGGGGATTTGGACGGGTCGGTACCAACAACTGTGGAGAGTTTATCTTTATGGCTATGTCCTCTTGATGAGGCTTGCCAGTCAAACAATGAGCCGGGTCCTAAGAGCGTGACCTCGACCCCAAATAAGAGAAGGTCACTTATTTAGCACCCCGTATACATTGTAGTTGTAGTTACAATGGTATTGGAAGGGGAGGGGGTGGTTTGAAGACCGGCCTTCACCTTGATGTTCTTATTTTTCTGGTCGGTGGTCTTGTCAGCCGAATGTAGAATTCAGTACCTTTTTATGCTGAAAGATCTTGACCCATTCATGATGAAACGAACTTTAGTGACACCACTCTGTGACAGGTAGCGGATGTGGTTTGTGGTCTGAATTTCTCTCAACTCACACATACACTTCCGTCCACGAGGTTACTGAGACACACACTATTGTCAGAAGTGTCAAATGTAGACACATTACTTCCATGCCGCTATAAAATTACACATTTAAAAGGAAAAAGATGACACTATGTCACCACGAAATCATCCAACAGTGTGAGAAGCCCTGCTCGTACTGTAACATTGGCCTGTATAACAAGAGTGCGAGAACCCCTGCCAGTGCTGTAACATTGGCCTCATAAAAAAGTGTGAGAACCCCTGATAGTGCTGTAGCATCGGCATGTATAACAGGAGTGCGAGAACCCCTGGCCGTGCTGTTATATCAGCCTGTTTAACAGGAGTGCGAGAACCCCTGGCCGTGCTGTAACATCGGTCTGTATAACAAGAGTGCGAGAACCCCTGGCCGTGCTGTAACATCGGTCTGTATAACAAGAGTGCGAGAACCCCTGGCCGTGCTGTTTTATCAGCCTGTATAACAGCAGTGATAAACAGCTCTTGATGACGCGAACAACAACTCGAGAGTGCTCCGGGAATTGCCGTAATCTAGGCGATTATCATCGTGATTATAGTGATTATACTAATCATCCGGAGGACGCACAGCCTAGAAGCCGGCAGAAATAAGCGGACCACTCACAACGGCGGCATTTATGATATCACGTGACATCTCACTGAAACCATGACTGTATGACAGCCGTTATCTTTATTGGTGACAGGAGTTAATGACGGTGGGGGTGGGTTGTGGTGGAGGAAAGGGACGGTCACTGGGGTATCAAGGGACAGGACTCGTGTGAGGAGTCGTGTATTTAGTCTGGCGTTTTTTCGGGTCTTTCTTTCCTGGTCTAGGGCCTAAGGCAGTGTTTCTCAAAAGTTTTAGTATGGGGGACCGGCGGGAATTTTTCCATTGCACCAGGGAACAGTGAACTATTTTCCTTGCACCGACGTAGTAGCGAAGTGTAATTTACTTTATTTTATTTGTTTCATTTTATGTGCTCATTGCCGAAAAAATTGACATATTCTATAGGGAAGTGATGGCGAACCTATGGCACGCGTGCCACAGTCGGCACGCAGAGCCTCATCAGCCGCCACGCAACTAAAATATTACTTCCTTAATCAAACCACGTTGGTGGCACTTTGTGTCGGCACTTTGCTATAAATAAGTGGGTTTTGATTGAATATTGGGCACGGTGCCCCAAAAAAGGTTAGCCATCACTGCTATATGGTTAGCATTAATGGTTGCAGACGGAGGATTATAATTATACTAGCGTATCACCCGTCAAAAATGACGGAAGTTTTCAAAATAAATACACATCAGATTAAAAAATAACGTAATACAGAACTTTCATTTATTTTATTTATTTTTATTTTATTCATTTATTATCATATTGAACAATTTTTATGCGGAACGTTCCAAAATAGTTATATTTGGTGCAGTAATTTGTGGTGCGCACTATTGAACAAAAAAGCATTACATGCAAGAAGCATTACATTCATTACGGGAATTGTGTATGTTGATTTTTCATTCCTTTCTTGGTAACTTCTGCGGACCGGCAGCGGATGACTCACGGAATGGCACCGGTCCACGGACCACAAAGTTGACAAGGACTGGCCTAAGGGACTGAGGTTTTAGTAGTTCTACTTGTTGGGGTAGAGTTGAGTAAGGTGCTTATACTCCAGTAGGTATTAGGGGAAAGTCTGGCGAAGTGGAGGTAGGGCGGTGAGATCTTTACGTGGTTGAGGTCGGTGTCAGTGTTACTTGGGTTTAATATTAACTGCGCTTAGGGGCGTAACTTGGTGCAGTGTCCACCGCACCGGCCCCACGTTTTTTACTATCAGCTGATGTGTGGTGACATGACACAAGGACTTGTCTGCTGGTGTGTGGTGAGATGACACAAGGACTTGTCTGCTGGTGTGTGGTGACATGACACAAGGACTTGTCTGCTAGTGTGTGGTGACATGACACAAGGACTTGTCTGCTGGTGTGTGGTGACATGACACAAGGACTTGTCTGTTGGTGTGTGGTGACATGACACAAGGACTTGTCAGCTGGTGTGTGGTGACATGACACGAGGACTTGTCTGTTGGTGTGTGGTGACATGACACACTGACTTGTCAGCTGGTGTGTGGTGACATGACACAAGGACTTGTCAGCTGGTGTGTGGTGACATGACACAAGGACTTGTCTGCCTGGTGTGTGGTGACATGACACAAGGACTTGTCTGCTGGTGTGTGGTGACATGACACAAGGACTTGTCTGCCTGGTGTGTGGTGACATGACACAAGGACTTGTCTGCCTGGTGTGTGGTGACATGACACACGGACTTGTCAGCTGGTGTGGGGTGACATGACACAAGGACTTGTCTGCCTGGTGTGAGGTGGAGCGCACTTTGGAACATCCTGTTTTTCTGATTTTGGTTACTTTACAGAATCTCTTTGAGGCGACGCAAGGGAGGCTGCTACTACCCTCAAAGTGGGAAAGGGGGTACAACAAAAGAGGGCTGGAATATTGGATGTTAAAATGCAAAGAAATGCAATGTGCTAAAACAAAACAATCTTTTACGTCGTTTCTTTGGGCTCTGTTGTGGTTCATACTGTGTGTGCGGGGTGGCACTTTCATTAACTGGAAGCTTTACATTATGCATATTATGTCTTTCAATCGCAGGGTTGCTAATCTTTGTGTAAAACTGTGAGTGAAAAGCTGGTTGTGTGTAGCTGCTTGTGTAAAGCTATGTGTGTGCAACACTGTAAACAAGGCGCCGACGCATGATTTGGGCAATGTGTTAACTTAAGTCACAAAAACATGCAATTCAGTAAGGCACCGCATGGGAATCCCCATTGGATTTAACTTTTGTGGAAATTTCCGATTGACATCACTTGCACACACCCCTACAATTATACACCCCATACACATCTGCGGCATTGTTATTCATGATAATAGCGATGAATTAACCGAATGATGCGAGATCCACGCTGGCGTTTTGTTGGGCCATCTATTTCAGGCTGAAGTTTTGCCTCCATAATTAAACTTCCAAATGCATAATTCACTAAACACAATAACACGTTTGGGGTTTGGGAGGAGAGACGAGCTTCACTGTTGTACATCAATTTCGAGACTTTGTCTGCACGAGGGTTAAAATAATTCGAATATTATGGCGTGAATTAAACAAAGCTAATAAACACATGTACGGACGATTCCTAGCTGTATAAAGTAGAGGCAGATATCATAATATTGATAGTACGTACAGAAAGTTTACGGAAACCACATAATGTTTATTTGGATATCAGACGTGTTACTAAGGGAGCATAATGTTGATTGAATGAATGCACATAAAGTTGATTAAAGGCACATAAAGTTGATTAAAGGCACATAAAGTTGATTAAAGGCACATAAAGTTGATTAAAGGCACATAAAGTTGATTAAAGGCACATAAAGTTGATTAAAGGCACATAAAGTTGATTAAAGGCACATAAAGTTGATTAAAGGCACATAAAGTTGATTAAAGGCACATCAAGTTGATTAAAGGCACATAAAGTTGATTAAAGGCACATCAAGTTGATTAAAGGCACATAAAGTTGATTAAAGGCACATCAAGTTGATTAAAGGCACATCAAGTTGACCGAAGGCACATAAAGTTGATAGAAGGCACATAAAGTTGACTGAAGGCACATAAAGTTGATAGAAGGCACATAAAGTTGACAGAAGGCACATAAAGTTGATAGAAGGCACATAAAGTTGACTGAAGGCACATCAAGTTGATAGAAGGCACATAAAGTTGACTGAAGGCACATAAAGTTGACTGAAGGCACATAAAGTTGACTGAAGGCACATAAAGTTGACTGAAGGCACATAAAGTTGATAGAAGGCACATAAAAATGATAAAATGTGTGGTGTTTATGGCTCTCTCAGACAAAAAGTTTCCCGAACCCTAATTTATAGGGTCGGGGGTGGGGGGTGGGGGACAGTGCCGTAACTGGGTTTTCCGCGCCCTTGGCTAATTCATTTTTGGCGCCATTGAGAAATATGGAAAATACTAAATTATATAGAATAATTTAATTATTTAAGGATTAGCCCTCGGCGCCCTTGGCAACTGCCCCGATGCAGAGTCGTTGTTACGCCGGGGAGCGGTTGTATATGTTACTGCAGCTCGTAGGCCATTGTCGTGTGCACGTTAGACGGTCGTGTGCACGTTAGACGGTCGTGTGCACGTTAGACGGTTGTGCATAGGTCGACATCTGATTGTGAGTTGTTCTGAAATATCCTTAATGTCTGGACCCCAAGTCTTACACTGTGCGGACCAAAGATAGCCCACAAGTTTGATACTTCTACAATGTCGGGACTAAAAAAAAGTCTTCCCTAAAATTCAATACGTCTACAATGTCTGGACAAAGACTGCCCTAAATTTTGATACGTCTGCAATGTCAGGACTAAAGACTGCCCCAAAGGTTTATACTCACGTCAGCTACGGTCCAAGGGGAAATCCCAAATACTATTCAACCATTTTAATACGTCTTCTCCATAACTTGTATGTGAACTTTGACCCCCTTCACAATAAATGTTGTTGCCGTCCAGAGTCCAAGCCGCATGCTCTAAAGTCTACCCCCCCCCTCCCTAAGGTTCCCAGTTGGGTATGGTCTTTTTGTGTGTAGAGGAAAGACTGATGGAAAAAAAATACTATGAATCCTGGAAAAATGAGAGCGAGAGAGTAAAAAAGAAAAAAAAAGAAAAGAAAGTCCAACTGAAAAGATCTTGAGGCGAGGGCCGATCTATCGATTGTCGAGCACCCAGGCGGCTAATGACGGGCCGAATCTATCAGGCTGGCTAAAAATGGACTGCCAAGAGTTAAGCACCAGTTGTCATGACAGATCGCAAGCCAATACTGATGTCACGTCATGCGTTATCTGTCATGTTTCCTGGTAGGTCGGCGTTTGTCAGTGGTCGAATGTCATGTCATGCGTTATCTGTCATGTTTCCTGGTAGGTCGGCGTTTGTCAGTGGTCGAATGTCATGTCATGCGTTATCTGTCATGTTTCCAAGTAGGTCGGCGTTTGTCAGTGGTCGAATGTCATGTCATGCGTTATCTGTCATGTTTCCAAGTAGGTCGGCGTTCGTCAGTGGTCGAATGTCATGTCATGCGTTATCTGTCATGTTTCCTAGTAGGTCGTCATTTGTCAGTGGTCGAATGTCATGTCCCACGACAGGTAGGTAATCGTAGGGAGGTTGAGTGTCATGTTGTGACGCAGGTAAGTTTGAATGACGGGTTAAATGCCACTTCTCGTAACGGGTCAGTTGTGTTTACTTGTGCTAAGATGAGTCCTGTAGTGGGTCAGTTTTTATATGGTCCGTTTTTTTTTCCGTCTTACTTTCTTTTATACGTATTTGATCAATGCTATGAGTCCCAGATGCTCTGTATTCATTGCTCATTGTCTTTGTTTAAACAAAAGAACTTATGTCAAGTTATTAAGACATTCTTTTCGTCTAAAAGACGGATGTGTTGTGGGAAAACCCGAAGAGAGGATTCACTTGTACCACGAGAAAAAATGGCCGAAATAACAGACCCCGACATATCAGCCCCGACAAAAAAAATCTCGATAAAACAGCCTCGACAAGGGTCTACCGACAAGTTGGCCACCAAAGAAATGGCGCCCCGACAAATTAACGAAGACCTGCTACTTATTGAGCCATCCCAGTTTTCGGGGTCGACTTAACTCATGACGTTTTGTTGGGCTCGTCTTGTTGTCTCATGGCGTATTTTTGGGGTCGTCTTGTTGTCTCATGGCGTATTTTTGGGGTCGTCTTGTTGTCTCCTGACGTATTGTTTGTTGGGGTCGTCTTGTTGTCACATGACGTATTGTTGGGGTCGTCTTGTTGTCACATGACGTATTGTTGGGGTCGTCTTGTTGTCTCGTGACGTATTGTTTGTTGGGGTCGTCTTGTTGTCACATGGCGTATTGTTGGGGTCGTCTTGTTGTCACATGGCGTATTGTTGGGGTCGTCTTGTTGTCACATGACGTATTGTTTGTTGGGGTCGTCTTGTTGTCTCGTGACGTATTGTTGGGGTCGTCTTGTTGTCACATGACGTATTGTTGGGGTCGTCTTGTTGTCACATGACGTATTGTTTGTTGGGGTCGTCTTGTTGTCTCGTGACGTATTGTTTGTTGGGTTTGTCTTGTTGTCTCATGACGTATTGTTGGGGTCGTCTTGTTGTCACATGACGTATTGTTTGTTGGGGTCGTCTTGTTGTCTCGTGACGTATTGTTTGTTGGGCTGGTCTTGTTGTCACATGACGTATTGTTTGTTGGGGTCGTCTTGTTGTCACATGACGTATTGTTTGTTGGGGTCGTCTTGTTGTCTCGTGACGTAGTGTCGATAAGACCCAGGCCGACTTGACGTGACAGGCGCGGACGGCCGTGGCATCTGCAGGTGATCCTTCTGTACCTGGGGTTAATGGAATGAGTCGCGCGCCACGTGGAGTTTGAAAGACAGGTATCCTTGAGGGAGGAGATGAACCAGGTGGGAAAAGCAACAGCCACCCAGGGTGGGAGACACAGCCTATTTGGCGAGGGGGTGGGAGAGAAAGGTGGGGGGGACAACATTTTAATGTCGTGTCTGCACAAAAAACATGCTTTCTAACCGATTCTAACCGACACACTCGCTGACATTCGTTTACAGATTTAAAACAAGACTGCGCACATGAACCATTACAACATTTGAAGATGAATTCAGGGGCGTCAATTAAGAGGAATCCCCTGCTGTTAATAATATGTTGATGTGGGATTCACAATCATTAAATTTGGTTTGTTTTGGGTTTAAATAAAGACATAAAGTTAATTTTAAATGGAAACATTTCTGTCTACATTTTTAATTTATAATCCCTACTTACTTGTGTGCCCCCCTCCCCAATCAAATTTTCCTGGCCTACGAAGCAACACCCTCTTCTCTACCTACATCAACCCACACAGTAATTTGACAGAGGACCTACCCGTTTGAGAACTCCTCTACCACCACACTTTGTTTTGTTTTAAACCACATCAGTGGCAACATTAGACTCGAGTCCTCCGGGAATCACTTGAAATCCTCGATCCCGTCTCGACACCAAGCCGAGTCCTCCCCCCTTCTCTCTCCCCCCCCCAAAGCCTATTGGTCCATCACGTACTATAGTTGTGAAAAGAAGAAAGAAAAATAGTATTAGAGGATTTATGAGAAAACAAGCCGTTAAAATGCTTTCAGGGGGCGGAAGTAAATTTAGCGTTAACGTTGGGCACATTCTGAGAGAAGCACAGGCAAAAGTACCCGGTCATACAGAGGGTAATCTTATTTCTACACGCCCCTGGGCCCCACGACCATCCCGTTCACATGACCACACTGGACAAACATACATCTAACCATAACTATTAAACATACATCCGACACAGCAGTCAAAGTAACCCTAACTAACACACATACGTCCGACACAGGGGTCAAAGTAACCCTAACTAAAAAAACATACATCTCATACAGCAGTCACAGTAACCCTGACAAACAAACATACGTCCGACACAGCTGTCAAAGTAAACCTAGCTAACAAACATACATCTCATACAGCAGTCACAGTAACCCTGACCCAAACCAAGTCACAGTAAATACAAAATCGATTTTAGATAAAGTTAGGAAAAGATGCAGTGTGTTGTTAAGACAAGAATTAAACCGTGAAATATTTTTGGGAGAGACGTGTTGATGTTAAGCTGTGATGGTGTGGTGGAGGTGATGTGGTGGTCTGGTGTGGTGATGTGGTGGTCTGGTGTGACGATGTGGTGATGTGGTGGTGTGGTGTGGTGGTGTGGTGATGGTGATGCGGTGGTGTGGTGGTGTGGTGTGGTGATGGTGATGTGGTGGTGTGGTGTGGTGATGTGGTGGTGTGGTGATGGTGATGTGGTGTTGTGTTGTGGTGGTGGTGATGTGGTGGTTTTGTAATGGTGATGTTGTGGTCTAGTGTTGTGATGTGGTAGTGTGGTGTGGTGATGTGGTGGTCTGGTTTGTTAATGTGGTTGGTGGTGTGGTGGTGATGGTGATGTTATGGTGATGTGGTGATGGTGATATGGTGATGGTGATGTGGTGATGGTGATGTGGTGGTGATGGTGATGTTATGGTGATGTGGTTTGTGGTGATGGTGATGTTGTGGTGATGTAGTGGTGTGGTGATGGTGATGTGGTGGTGTGGTGATGGTGATGTTGTGGTGATATGGTGGTGTGGTGGTGTGGTGTGGTGGTGTGGTGTTGTGATGTGATGTGGTGGTCTGGTGTGGTGATGTCGATGTGGTGGTGTGGTGGTGTGGTGATGGTTATGTTGTGGTGATGTGGTGGTGTGGTGTGGTTGATGTCTTGGTCTGGTGTGTTGATGTGGTGGTGTGGTGTGGTGATGTGGTGGTCTAGTGTGGTGATGTGGTGGTGTGGTGTGGTGATGTGGTGGTCTAGTGTGGTGATGTGGTGGTGTGGTGTTGTGATGGTGATGTGGTTGGTTGTGTGGTGATGTGGTGGTGTGGTGTAGGAGTCTGTCAGTTTGGAAATTAATCTAGGCGATGCACGCACCAATATATTTTAAAATTTCTGGGTGATCAAATAGAAAGACTTGAAAACGTCGAGTGGGGGAGGTGTAGGGACACATTCAATGTTTACACCTGACAAGGTCCAGCTCACGTACCCGCCCCCCCCCCACGCTTCCCCTGCCCCTTCTTTGCGTGATCACTGGCTTTATTTACTCTCCAGTTATGATGTTCAACATAGCAGACAACGTCATTTGCTGGATGGAATGAGTGGGGCGAGCAGATGAAGAAGGGAACATGTCCCAGAATGATGTTGCCTGGTTGCCATTTCATAAACGAGGCCAGGTTTTCTATCAATTTCTTTTCTTCTTTACTTCCAGAAGACTTTTAATAAAAGTTCATTTGGGATGAGGTTCGCGCAAAATAAGAGAGTGCTGCGATACGCGACCTTGACACAGGTACCTGAAAAAGGGGGTGGGGTGGGGGTGGGGGCGTGTGCAATATAACCTTGACACGTTTATGACAATTAGGCCGTGGCTAGACGTTGCATAAGACTGAAGGTGCCCTAATGTCGGATTTTCTGACCGGAATTGGGGCAATGGGCAAAATATTGGATTTGCCCTGCTGCAAGAGGCTGCTCCATCACAAAGCTATCTTCATCAGTCACAAACTGAATTTTCCTAGGCGCTCTATAAATAACTCAATCGCGCTTGGTGCATAAAGTAAGGTGCGTAATATAATCACTTAATCCCTTGTTATGTACAAAAACATTTATGTACATTTTCTTTTTGTTAGTATCAATACTAAAGTACACGTTGAATAGTATTTATTTGTTATTGTAAGAGTTACATCAAAATAAAATATAAATATAGTTCACGGGCTTGATTAAAGTGTGTGATGCAGTGATGACGTATCTGGATGACGTATCTGGATGACGTATCTGGATGACGTATCTGGATGACGTATCTGGATGACGTATCTGGATGACGTATCTGGATGACGTGTCTGGATGACGTATCCGCATCACGTATCTGGATGACGTATCCGGTTGACGTATCCGCATGACGTATCTGGTTGACGTATCTGAATGACGTATCTGGATGACGTATCTAGATGACGTATCTGGTTTTGCCAAGGGATGAGTTTAAGACTAATTCTAAAGAATAGCGCAACTTAAGTCGCTATTTTGCTAAGTGACTTAGTAGATAGGAGGTTCGCATATTGGCGGCACTACGTTTTGGTGGCGTTATCTCTAGCCGTCTCATCTTATTCTATCTTATTCTGTCTTGTTATCTTATCTTTACAGACGCTCCTTATATAAAATATGGTATTACTTCCTCGCATATCTTTGGTTTAATGTAAAGTCTAGCATTTATTTTTATTCCAGTTTTAAATGTTGATAGTCAGTTGGTTCTCCTGGCTTTTTCAGGCAACCCATGCAACGCCCGAATATTAGACGGGAAGATGGAGGATATGTATGGGTTTGATCTCGCCTTATATCCCCCCCCCCGCCCGTCCCCACCAGGGACACCAAAAACTAAGGTGACATTCTTTTCTCTCGATATTTTAGGGCATCGTTTTTACTTACACGGAGAGGCATTTATTTAGCGGCAGGGCGTACGAATATACTTACCTCAACTTTTGGGTGCAGTGGTGGGCACGGTGTAAGTTTTGAGATGAGCTAACAGCTAACAGCTAACACTGTTTGTGAAAATTTTCTCGATGGTCTCCTGGTTGTATGTCAACAAAGAAATACAATCATTTTTTTAAAAAATAATGGAAAATAATATATATATTTTTTTAAAAACGAACTCATTGAAGTGAGTTATATTTGCAGAAACACCAATGGTCTGTTTTAATATTATTTTATTTTTAAAAATCTAAAGCATCACGTTTAGGCAGTTGGTGATAAAACGCGTGTCTTGTTATAAACTCAAATAAACTCAAATAAAAATCTCTTGCTGAGTTAGTCAAGCTTAAGTGCCGTGTACAAAGCTGAGCGAAATAAAATACCATCAATGTTATTTTTTTTAAAAATCCTTTCTTTCAAATGTCTGCTTGCTTGAGGCGGGCGGGTGGTGCCGAAAAAAATTTGGATCGATTTTCAACCCACTTCCTCGTAAGCTAGCGAGCTGAAATTTTGCAGGCAGACTAGTGCCGATGATAAAAATGATGTATCAAAATTTCAGATAAATCAAATGTATCGTAATTAAATAAATGAATATTTAGATTATCTTTATTTATCTCTATGTAACATGTTAAGTTTTTTTGCTATATTGTCGTGGTGCGTATTATATTGAACAACCTTTCCTGTCGCGCAATAAGGTGCGTATTTCATTGACAATACTTTTTATAAACATATTCCTGATCGGTGCGCATTATATTAAACATGTTTTACGAGACATGACTACAATTTTGAATTTTTGGATTGTCTTGCGCTGCGTATTATAATGAACATTCTTTTAGCTATGTCTCGTACATAAAGGATTTATAGTCAAAAACTTAGTTTTTAACGTTTTTTTAAAATAATAAACTTCTATTAATCTGTCTATCTTGTTTTTTATCCAGTCAGTTGGTTAATTGAACACGCTTATTATCTAGTAACTCCACTCCAGTAGATGCCTTGCGGTCGTTTGACTTTTGTGTGTTTAGAATCTTTTGACTTCTGAGTGACGGCGACAGATTCCACGAGAGCGGTCGTCCGTTCCGCTCGACTGGCGCTGCTCCTCCTTCCTCGCCCCAATGTTTACAATCCAGTCAATTAGTTTGAAAGCTCGTGCACAAACACGACAGCCGATTTCTCGTTTCTGTCCCTGTCATGTGTGTGTGTGTGGGGGGGGGGTGGGGGGAGGGGCAGTCATTTGTACGGTACTTTTGACACACGTGGCGTGACGTCAGAGCTCGTGTGGGAATACTAGTCCCCCCTCCCCACTTGCCATCCACCACCACCCCCCCAGAACCCTGGTACAGGACCGTGGCTCACTGTAATGACCCATAGGCACGCGATCTGGTTCCTCGCTGGCAATGGAAATTACGTGCGAGTCTTTTTTCTGTGTGCCAGCAGTGATAATGATTTACATCCTAAAGGTGAGGGTTTAAGGGGGTAGGGGGGGGGGATTGTCAAAAGTTATACGTTCACATGTTAGGGTGTATTAGAGCCTTAATTAAGAGAAGGTCTATTTAAAAAAAAACCCGTAAAAACAAAGTTTTTGACTATGAATCCCTTATATATGAGACATAACTAACAGTATTGATTATTTTCAAACATTTACATACTGAATATGTCTTAACTCCCCTTTGCTTTATAACCCCCGGGGGGGAGGGGAAAGGTCTGGTCACCGATCGCTGGACCGAGCTCAGCGTGACACGTAAAATGTAAACAAAACCACGCCGGTACATCAACGATGTGGCGTCAACGCGTGAACTGAACTGTCACGTGAAAAAAAACAATAACAAACCGTGAAATTGAATGACATATGTCGTATAGAGAGAAACTAAAAATGCATTAATTTATTTAATTTATTCGATCGATCTGAAATTTTGATACGATGCCTTGTAAGGTGACACGTCAAGTCTATGTGCAAAATTTCAGCTCGATGGCATTACGGGAAGTAGGTCATTTTTTACTTTTGTTTTTCCGCCCGACGAAGAGATGACGACAGAGAGACAATATTTCGAAGTTAATGTAAGGGATTTTAAAATTAAAAAAAACAATGTTTGGCGAGTTGGGGGCTCGGAGGTTTTGATGACCCAAGTGACCTGCTTGGTTTCCCAAATTGTATCAATTACAGACAACAGGGAACAACATACTCTAAATACATATACCAACTATCGGACCACCCACCACAAATATCGGACCACACATCTCAACTCTGGGACGACCCACTGCAACTACCAGCTCAAATCTTCTGTCTCCGGATCAAATATCCATCAAAGGGATTTCTTTCGCGGTGCATGTATATCTGGACATTGAAATCATCTCTCTCTGATCTGGAAAAAACAGGGAATAGACAGCTTTCAGATTCATCTGCAGGAATTGGAAAAATTTCAAGCGACATGACCATTGGACAATGTCATCTGACAGTGTCGTGGGCCTGTGTAACGTGACAATACCACGAAGAAAACCTATACAACAAAAACACGTGACAAAGTCATGCCACATAATCACGGGATATGTAATGCGACAATTTCAAAGGACAATTTCAAAGGACAATTTCAAAGGACAATTTCAAAGGACAATTTCAAAGGACAATTTCAAAAGACAGGTTCACATTATGATTTAGGATTAACGTTGAAGCATTCATTTTCGGTTAAGAAAGCAACCAGGTTTGCATAGGAGTGCCAGAAGTCAGTCTGATATGTAGATAACCCTCTTAAAATAAACCTTAATCAAAACAAGGAGAGTGGGTGGTCAGGAGCTCTTGGCCAGGGAATGGATTCAACGTATGAATGAATACAAGAGCGTGCAGACATCGCAATGGCCGTTTTGAATATGGGGTCAGTGATTCTAAAAATAATCTGCAAACCACCCTGAAGTGCCTTTATTTTTGGTGGGGCAGTCAGTGGCTGATGTTGTTTTTTTCCCTGATAAGATTTCTTCTCTCCGAATTTATTGTCCCGGGATTTCCAACAATTTTAAAAAAAAGAAAATTAATTATTGTTTTTTTTGGAGTCGAGTTTGATTGGATTCCAAAGTTAACCCATTGACCAAATATAAACATTCCCATCACTTTTTAGATTTAGTCTGCGCTCTATTTATTATTAATCTTTTCTTTTTTTTTGCCATTAAAAATTAAGAACTATTAACATTTCAGGCTTATTTTAATTATTTATTTTTTAAAGAATAAAATAATTCGATACTATTTAGTTTTATTATTTTTAATCGTGAAAATAACGCCATACAAAAGATGACGTCATAGTTTCAGTTGATTTCAGGGACCCCTCCAGTTGACCTCGGAAATCTTAGACAAATAGTCACCACGAGTCCTGACATGATGAAATATTGTTTCTGGCGTCGAGCCTTGTAAAGATGATACAATGTTATTTCTACAACTGGTATCTCCCATTCCTGCCCTGAGTTATTGCATATATCTTATGACGTATTCCTTTAAACAAGTCTTTCGGGGGTTAACAGGATGCATTCTAAAATGATCGCATTTAAGTTGTTTGTGTAGTAGGAGTTTTTGATACAGGGACTTGTGGTACAAGAATAAAGACAACTGACTTGTGGTACATGTTGTGACGTAAGTTGAGTCTAGGCATGTGTCGTATGTCGTGACGTAAGTTGAGTCTAGGCATGTGTCGTATGTCGTGACGTAAGTTGAGTCTAGGCATGTGTCGTATGTCGTGACGTAAGTTGAGTCTAGGCATGTGTCGTATGTCGTGACGTAAGTTGAGTCCAGGCATGTGTCGTATGTCGTGACGTAAGTTGAGTCTAGGCATGTGTCGTATGTCGTGACGTAAGTTGAGTCTAGGCATGTGTCGTATGTCGTGACGTAAGTTGAGACTAGAGACAGCACCACACTATTGATGCAGTCCTGAGACTTGTGCGAGGGTCATAAGTATATCACGTGACTTTCATGAACTTGCCGAGAGCTCAATCGCCCTTACAAAAACAAAGCAGTGCCGTAGAGAAATTGATCAGTGGCATAAAGACAATATTTTCACACACCACTTTACATAAATATCTTATACTGTCTGGTTCCTGTCTAAATGGGAGTCTCCCTCCCCTCCCCCACTGCTTCAAAGTCTCAATGGCTAGCCAGCTCCGATAACTTAGCGTAGTCTGGAGAATATGATTATCACGGTTCAATTTTAAAACACTCAAGGCACGTCCAGAAAAAACAATGGCTACCAGCTCGTCTGCCGAACTCTGGCACAAATTATCAAACAGACACTCTGTGAACCTACACACACCCCACAGCACCACCAACACAACTTGACTCCACCAACACCCCATGACTCCACCAAAAAAACTTGACTCCGCCAACACAACTTGACTCCACCATCACCCCATAACTCCGCCAACACCCCATGACTCCGCGAACACAACTTGACTCGACCAACACCCCATGACTCCACCAAACCAACTTGACTCCACCAACACAACTTGACTCCACCATCACCCCTTGACTCCACCAACACCCCATGACTCCACCAAACCAACTTGACTCCACCAACACAACTTGACTCCACCATCATCCCATGACTCCGCCAACACCCCGTGACTCCACCAACTCAACTTGACTCGACCAAACCAACTTGACTACGCCAACACCTCATGACTCCACCAACACCCCATGACTCCACCAACACCCCATGACTCCACCAACACCCCATGACTCCGCCAACACCCCATGACTCCACCAACACCCCATGACTCTGCCAACACAACTTGACTCCGCCAACACCCCATGACTCCACCAACACCCCATAACTCCGCCAACACCCCATGAACCCCGCCAACACAACTTGACTACACCATCACCCCATGACTCCACCAACACCCCATGACTCCGCCAAACCAACTTGACTCCACCAACACAACTTGACTCCGCCAACACCCCATGACTCCGCCAACACAACTTGACTCCACCAAACCAACTTGACTCCACCAACACAACTTGACTCCGCCAACACCCAATGACTTCGCCAAGACAACTTGACTCCGCCAACACAACTTGACTCCACAATCACCCCATGACTCCGCCAACACCACATGACTCCGCCAACACAACTTGACTCCACCAAACCTACTTGACTCCACCAACACAACTTGACTCCACCAAACCTACTTGACTCCACCAACACAACTTGACTCCACCAACACCCCATGACTCCATCAACACCCCATGACTCCACCAACACCCCATGACTCCACCAACACCCCATGACTCTACCAACACCCCATGACTCCGCCAACACCCCATGACTCCGCCAACACCCCTTGACTCCGCCAACACCCCATGACTCCACCTACACCCCATGACTCCGCCAAACCAACTTGACTCCACCAACACAACTTGACTCCGCCAACACCCCATGACTCCGCCAACACAACTTGACTCCACCAAACCAACTTGACTCCACCAACACAACTTGACTCCGCCAACACCCAATGACTTCGCCAAGACAACTTAACTCCGCCAACACAACTTGACTCCACAATCACCCCATGACTCCGCCAACACCACATGACTCCGCCAACACAACTTGACTCCACCAAACCAACTTGACTCCACCAACACAACTTGACTCCGCCAACACCCAATGACTTCGCCAAGACAACTTAACTCCGCCAACACAACTTGACTCCACAATCACCCCATGACTCCGCCAACACAACTTGACTCCACCAAACCTACTTGACTCCACCAACACAATTTGACTCCACTAACACAACTTGACTCCACCAACACAACTTGACTCCACCAACACAACTTGACTCCTCCAACACCCCATGACTCCGCCAACACAACTTGACTCCACCAAACCTACTTGACTCCACCAACACAATTTGACTCCACTAACACAACTTGACTCCACTAACACAACTTGACTCCTCCAACACCCCATGACTCCGCCAACACCCCATGACTCCGCCAACACCCCATGACTCCGCCAACACCCCATGACTCCGCCAACACCCCATGACTCCGCCAACACCCCATGACTCCGCCAACACCCCATGACTCCGCCAACACCCCATGACTCCGCCAACACAACTTGACTCCACCAACACCCCATGACTCCATCAACACCCATGACTCCGCCAACACAACTTGACTCCACCATCACCCCATGACTCCGCCAACACCCCATGACTCCGCCAACACCCCATGACTCCGCCAACACAACTTGACTCCACCAACACCCCATGACTCCATCAACACCCATGACTCCGCCAACACAACTTGACTCCACAAACACCCCATGACTCCGCCAACACAACTTGACTCCACCAACACCCCATGACTCCATCAACACCCCATGACTCTACCAACACCCCATGACTCCGCCAACACCTCATGACTCCGCCAACACCCCTTGACTCCGCCAACACCCCATGACTCCACCAACACCCCATGACTCCACCAACACCCCATGACTCGACCAACACCCCATTACTCCACCAACACCCCATGACTCTTCTAACACCCCATGACTCCACCAACGTCCCATGACACCAAAACATACTTTTATTTACTCTTAATTTGAACTTGGTCCAAATCTTAAAATAAATTTCTAAAAACTTTAATTGATCCTTTGGCTTAAATTGATCCTCCGCCAACACCCCATGACTCCACCAACACCCCATGACTCCACCAACACCCCATGACTCCACCAACACCCCATGACTCCACCAACACCCCATGACTCCACCAACACCCCATGACTCCACCAACACTCCATGACTCCACCAACACCCCATGACTCCACCAACACCCCATGACTCCACCAACACCCAATGACTCCACCAGCACCCCATGACTCCACCAACACCCCATGACTCCACCAACGCCCCATGACTCCACCAACGCCCCATGACACCAAAACATACTTTTATTTACTCTATATTTGAACTTGGTCCAAATCTTAAACTAAATTTCTAAAAACTTAAATTGATCCATTGGCTTAAATTGGACCTTACATTTAATGTTTAATTTTAAAAACTAAATTCTTTTTTTTTATGCTATCATAATGGTCTCTACTCCGATTAGGTGTGTCAATAGCAACCTCAACTTGAACTTGATGCCATACTTGAATTACACCTTATAATTGAATAACGACTTAAACTAGATTGTGGTGCTATACGTCAACTTCTCCTTATATGCTTCATAAACAACAATTTGATGCTATACAGATTATATACTTATACATTATATATGAATAGTGACATAAACTAGAATTCGATGCCATACTTGAATTACACCTAAACTTCAGTTGTATTCTTACATTCACAACTCAGATAATTGGAATTCGGTCCTTTACTTCAATGGATCCTATACTTGAATTCGTTCCTTTACTTCAATGGATCCTATGCTTGAATTCGTTCCTTTACTTCAATGGCTCCTATACTTAAATTCGTTCCTTTACTTCAATGGATCCTATACTTGAATTCGTTCCTTTACTTCAATGGATCCTATACTTGAATTCGTTCCTTTACTTCAATGGATCCTATACTTGAATTCGTTCCTTTACTTCAATGGATCCTATACTTGAATTCGTTCCTTTACTTCAATGGATCCTATACTTGAATTCGTTCCTTTACTTCAATGGATCCTATACTTGAATTCGTTCCTTTACTTCAATGGATCCTATACTTGAATTCGTTCCTTTACTTCAATGGATCCTATACTTGAATTCGTTCCTTTACTTCAATGGATCCTATACTTGAATTCGTTTTGAGCTGAAATTCAACTTTTGAATTCCGATTAAATTTTATATTGATTCCTTTATTGAATTCGACGCAATACTTGGTTTAGATCATATACGTATATCTAAGGTGCTACATTGGATTGAAATAGACGTCATTCATGAAGCGGTAGTAATGTTTTGGAAGTCTACCAGTGAAATAAAACAGTTCAACGCCCACAATATCGTCTGCACACAATCAGACTCTGTAAATTGAATGTAGATGCTAAAAAAGAAGAATTGGAGATAATATATTTAAGATCTATAAATGAAGATCTACCCAATTACACCAAATGTCATGACCGGTAGAATTTCACGATTAGAGTATCGTGCAACTAAGTTATTTCAGCGTTAGGATACGTCGTCTGGTCCTTAGCCCCATGAAATATGAACCACGAATATCTGGGTGAAATTCTTCATATTATAGTTATAGTCGAAACTTCTCTCGCTAATACAGCCATTAATAGAAATATGATATATAACCTCGTGTTGGTGAAATAACGAGCTGGATAGCGAGGGCGTGGATGGGAAGGGAGCAAGATAAAAATAAAATATAATTAATCATATTTTTGTTGTTTATGTTTTAACAATACTTATATGAATGGTTGCCTGTTCATATGTGTATGTCAATCACTGAATGTAATTTATATTTTGTTAAAAGTATGCGTTTTTTCATAATATTCATATTCTTTTAAAAAAAGGTTCCTTGGTAAAATGCATTTTTGGGCTCAGAATTGTAGAAAACTGCAGGAGTGTAATTGAGAAAGTATATTTTGAGTGGGAGAGAATGGTGAGTGAAAGAATGGTGAGTGAGAAAATGGTGAGGGAGAGAATAGTGAGTGAGAGAATGGTGAGTGAGAGAATGGTGAGTGAGAGAATGGTGAGTGAGAGAATGGTGAGTGAGAGAATGGTGAGTGAAAGAATGGTGAGTGAAAGAATGGTGAGTGAGAGAATGGTGAGTGAGAGAATGGTGAGTGAGAGAATGGTGAGTGAAAGAATGTTGAGTGAGAGAATGGTGAGTGAGAGAATGGTGAGTGAGAGAATGGTGAGTGAGAGAATGGTGAGTGAGAGAATGGTGAGTGAGAGAATGGTGAGTGAGAGAATGGTGAGTGAGAGGAGAAAGCGAAAGTGATATGATGCGTTCGTAATTATTCGCCTAGTAATCTTTAGCCCGTGGCGCTGAAAGCGGTACGGCCCATTAGAAGACTGAAAGCGGTACGGCCCATTAGAAGAACCCGGCATTAAGGGCCGTATACGTCTACACCAACGTCTCCTTACTAATGACAGACCCAAACGGATAAAGCCATAATTCGTGCACCAAAACCTTACTACTCATTCACGAGCCTACCCGTACACACAAACCAATTTATATCACAGACCAAAGCTCATCCTTTAGCTCACAGTCACACAAGACCCGAGTGCGAACATCCCCACAGATACATACATTCCGAGGGCGTACATCTCCACAGTCACATACAATACGAGGGCGTACATATCCACAGTCACACACAATCCGAGGGCGTACATCTCCACAGTCACACACAATCCGAGGGCGTACATCTCCACAGTCACACACAATACGAGGGCGTACATATCCACAGTCACACACAATCCGATGGCGTACATATCCACAGTCACACACAATCCGAGGGCGTACATCTCCACAGTCACACACAATCTCAGGGCGTACATCTCCACAGTCACACACAATACGAGGGCGTACATATCCACAGTCACACACAATCCGAGGGTGTACATCTCCACAGTCACACACAATATGAGGGCGTACATCTCCACAGTCACACACAATCCGAGGGCGTACATCTCCACAGTCACACACAATACGAGGGCGTACATATCCACTAGTCACACAAGACCCGAGTGCGTACATCCCCTCAGTCACACACGCCCCGAGGGCGTACATTCCCAGAGTCACACCACGCACAGAAGGCGTACATCCCCACAATCACACACGCCCCGAGGGCGTACATCCCCACTAACCCAATTATATCCCCCTCCCCCTACCCTCAGACTGGACGTTCAGAGTTATGACACATCTCCAAGTCTCTCCCCCCCCCTTCCTTTTCATCAGTTTCCTCTTCTGTTCCTAACTAGATTACATAACATTGTAGGACAAGGGAAAATACAATTATGTCCACATAATGGACGCACACCGGACCTGTTGGAATGTCCTGGCCACTTTGTCGTCATTACGTCTTTCTTCATCTCTACGACTGCCCTTACCCCCTCTCACTCTCTCTTTCATTATCTCTTCACTCTCTCTCTCTCTTTCTCTCTCTTTCTCTTTCTCTCTCTCTCTCTCTCTCTCTCTCTCTCTCTCTCTCTCTCTCTCTCTCTCTCTCTCTCTCTCTCTCTCTCTCTCTCTCTCTATCCTCCTACATAATAAAAGATACTGTTCTGTCCGGCCATCGATAGCGATTGATTGCTCAAACTCCTACAGACTCCTACAGCCAATCACTGGCGGAGAAAAATTAAATCTCAGAAACGTATTGAACGACGTTCAAAAGACTTTTTTTTGGTGCAGTTTTTTCCCCCAAGTGTTTATTTTGAGCGGTGCGCGTTGGGATTTGTAGTCAAAAACTTTGTTTTTACGGTTTATTTACATTGTATTATAACTCTGGACAGACCGTGGTGGGGGGGGAGCTAAGGTCTCTGGACAGACCGGCGGTCAGGAGGTGGGGTCTCCGGAAAGACCACGGTGTTGGGGGAGGTAGGGTCTCTGGACAGACCGTGGTGTGGGGGGGAGGTAGGGTCTCTGGACAGAAGGGGGTGGGTAATGTTGTAATGTTCTACCATGAACTTCACAGGTCACACTACACTTATTCCCGTCCTTGTAGGGCTTTTTTGCTGGTATGCATATAAAGTTTCTATATATTATTTCTATAATATATGTTTGTAAATATTTTATTATGCAAACAGTTTAAAAAATGTCTAAGTTCTGTGTGGAAGATTTTCGGCCAGCTAAAAATATTTAACGAAATACGCATGCTGTGTAAAAGTAGCGCACCAAAGAATGTAAGAGTGATAACTTTTCTGAAACTTAACGCAGCCTTCTACATTTTTTCACGCCCCTGAAAATCGAAATGTTAGAGAGAAAAAAAAATGTTGACCACGCCCATGTTATAACTTATTTATTTGCCTTTAAAAACACCCACACGTTTTAAATAATTTTTTTAGCATAATGAATTAGATATATCTACACTTCTCCAGTTGTTTATTGATCCTAATCTTGTCAGACAACAAACTAATTTTAAAAAGTGTCTTCGATTACAGTATACTGTTTCAAATACTAAAATTTCAATAATGAATTTAATGATTCCACCCGAAATAAGGACAGTGATAAATAATGACAAGACAAGAATGAGAAAACAAATCGACGCTTATGTATGGCACGCAATGAGAAAATCTACTGACTCCACCAAGTGGCCCCTAAATGTGAAAATCTATCGACTCCATCAGGTGGCACTCGATGAGAAAACCTAATGCCTCCACCAAGTGGCCCATAAATGTGAAAATCTATTGACTCCAGCGGGAGAAGAAGCCATAATGAATCCACCTAAAATTAATAATTATTACATGATGGGATAGATCCTTTGCTCCCCCGCCCACACCCCCCTTATGACCGTCATTAAATATTTTCTTTGATCCCTTACAGACGGTGGCGGGTCGGACTGAGGGCGGGGTCGGGGCGGGCCCCCAGGCCTAGTTAGGTATGTACGCTTAATGTTCGCCCATAATGCCGGCCGCTCGGTCGCACTCGTGAAATTTTCATCAGATCATTTGGTGCGGCCGTCCGTGATGTCACTCGGCAAAGGTGAACTTTAACGACATCTGTGGGGGGGTGGGGGGGGGCGGACCGGGTCAGGGGTCCGCCCCGTGCGATGTGGTCTATTTTATGGCCCCCGCCGTTCGTGATAGGTGCTTCCCGCGAAATTAAACCCAGAGGAAATAAAAGGTGTGACTGGAGGAGGGCGTTGGAGTGTGGGACGGGATGGGGGGGGGGAGGAAGGGGGGGGGGCTTTCCCGGAAAAATTGACATGTGGTGGTTTATAGGTGTATGGAAGGCTGTTTAGGTGACCCAGTGTTGTTAAGTTAGCGGTTAGTAATAGTTAAGTCTTATAAAAGAAACTCGTTGTTAGGGCTAGTATATATGAAGGCTTGTCATGTAACTCAGTGTTTCTAAAGTTAGGGCCAGTAGCATTGAAGTTGAAGGTTTGTTAAGAAACTCGACGTTATAAGGATTAGGTGTTGCAAAGGATTAATAGGTAACCTAATTATTATTATTATTATTGTTATTATTATTATTATTATTTTATTTGTATTATTGTATTTTATTTCTTTTTAGTGAGGTCTTTAGTAGATATTACTATTGAAACTTGGTTGTAGAAGGTTATAATGAAGGGGGGGAGCCAAACGTGTTTTTGTTGTAACTGCTTCGTCTGCTGGTGCGCGACCAGGTAGGTATGACCTCTATGGCATGAAGTAGAAAGGAGCTCCACTGAAAGGAGATTGGGTGGAGCGTCCGACAGATCCACCACGATGTGGTTATTTACTGCAAACCCAGTGTAAAGATCTCTCCCATTCCGCCCCTCCCCCCTTTCCCACCGTACCACCCCGCGTGTCGTATTGGATAACAGAAATTACATTTATCACACATTTACGGCACCATCAAAAGCCGATTACAATAAGTTGCACGTGCACTCCAACACTAAGATAGTAGGTCAAAAACAAAACGACTCATGATGTCATAAACAGATATAGTCAAGGACATACATCATGAAAAAACAACAAAATTATCATTGAGAAAAGCAGCGACATAAAAAAAGTCATAATGAAATAAATCATGATATGAATTACGAGGTTGAAACCGCCATTTTACATCATCGTTATGTCTTCACTGCGGTATTCACAATTATACTCATAGTTATACACCAACTCATCATAGGGGATATTCACAGTTATAATTATACACCAAGATATCATTTGGGTATTCAGTTATACACCAAACTATACAGACACCCCACAATATCGAATAACTGGTTCTGCCGGTAACAATCGACCGGACGTAAATTATGGAACACGCAATAAAAACACAATTGTAACCATCAAGCACAAAGCACCAGGTAAAGAGAAGGGCCGACTCGGAACTACCACACATGCATTCAGCAACAACACAGCATGCAAACAACACAATCAAACAGCATGCATGCAGCATACAAACAGCCATGTCATAATACAGGAATGACTCAAGGGTAAAGCATACAGCTGTACAGAATCAAAAACCCCTACAATTGAGCAAAGTTAATCGGAAAACAATGGACCGCGTGATGATATAGCGACTGAATTTAGTAACAGCAACCACACAATGAGATAGCAAATGATTCAATCAACATTCAATCAACCGTACGATTAGCTCACATACTTAATCCACATAATCAACAACGACACACTATATACGAAAGCCATGTCCAAACACACAACAACAAAAGATCATTGAATCTAGACCAGACGTTGTCGGCTAGTATAACACATTTTTTTCTTCATAAGGTCACCAGTTTCGAATCCTGCCTTTTCCTGAAATCAATCTTTTCTTCTAATTTATTTTCTTAGAAGCGCGCGAGGGCGCGGCAAATGACCAGCAGTAAATTTCCGCAAAATATTAAAAATGCACACCGGAGGAGGCGCGCATCAAAAATTTTCTTCCCGGATTAAAAAGGGCAGTAGCGGGGCCAAAAGAAATAAGAGAGGCCATTTTCTTTGAGTTTAATTTCCGCTTTTAAATGTTAAAAATGGCGGCTCCTGTAATTTGACGTCAGGAGGCAACATGGTTTTAATTTCCTGAAGAGAATTATTGTACGAGGGAGCAGGCGAGAACGTTGAGCGTATTTTATCCTTCGTATAGTAAGAGCAGCTCGCGAGGGCTGCGGGGACAGCTTCGGGGACGAGATGTTGGGGGGAAATGTTTGACAGGATTTGAAATGGCGGTGTTTGGTTAGAAGTTATGGTATGGTGTTACCGGGGGGATAGCGTGGAAAAGGGTTTTTTAATTCCCGGTGGAAATGACACTGCAGGGAAATCTTGATCACCAGGGAAATTTTGATCACCAGGGGAATTTAAGTACGTGGTGTTCTCATATTTAATTTAAAATTTAACATTTTAAGTTTTGATATATTCAACCCAATGAATTTGATAAATTTTAATGTTACATTTCCCACTAAAAATGGAAAAGCTGGAAGTGACCAGGGAGCAAGAGTTAAATTGATAGTTAGTCACTTTATGGGGAGGGGAGAACAATAAAACTTCCTCACGCAGTGTGGGAGGGGGAGGGCTAATCAGTTATTTTGAGCGGCATCTATCCTTTCCGTCATGATGCATCCACTAATTTATAGATTGGGTCGTTTAGGGCAGTGCTTCTCAAAGTGGTGGTCCGCGGACCGGTGCCGGTCCGTGGGCCATCCGATGCCGTTCCGCAGAAGTTATCGAGAAAAGACAGAAAAATATAATTATAATCCATTATTTGCAACAATTAATACTAACCTTATAGAATGTGTTAAATTTTCGTCAATAAGCACATAAAATGAAACAAATAAAATAAAATAAATTACATTTCGCTACCACGTCAGTACAGTGAAAACAGTTCACCGGTCCCTGGTGCAATGGAAAGATTCCTGCCGGTCCGCCATACTAAAAAGTTGGAGAAGCACTTGTTTAGGGATTGGGTCATGAAGCAAAGGACACATGTTGCGCGGTGATTTTGGGGGGGGGTGGAAGAGAAAAGGGGGGGGGGTAAGATTTTTTAAACTTTATTTCGACAGTGCCAAATTATTGATTCATTCCCTGCCACTTTCCGGAGGCGTAGCGATTGGGAGAAGGAGTGCGTTCACAGGTCCCCGGGTGCCAAGGTACCGCCGGGACGCCAAAATGGGGCTTTCAACTTCACATCATATTCAGTAAATATCGGTAATGAATCGGTCACAACTGCAGTGGCTGGAGCAGACGCGCCATCTGATACGTGCGCCATTCACAGTGGTGATGCTGAGGTGCATTGACACACGAGTGCTTCGGTTCCATGAACGAGTGGCTTGTATTCATTAGCTGGCAATACTCGCCTCTGGCCATACTTCACAGCAGGACCAACAAGGGGAGCTAACAAGGTTTATCTGTTATTTTGTGATGTACAGAAATATCTGTACATTATCTGGAGCATAAAATGCCTTCGGGCGTATAGATTGTATATTATTATCTACTTGTGCAGCGTAATTATATATTATACTACTGCTGATACTCATTTTTTACCTTTTGGTTTATTTTTTATTTTTTTACCACGTTTTTATTAACTCGCTTTGGTTCCTGTTTGTCCACAATTTTTCAAATCTGTCAACGTAAAATTAAACCACTTCTGATGGTCCTAGAGATCTCACAATTTTACCATAGATAGATCTTGGATGACAATGCATTTTATCAAAATTTCAGATTAAATTTTAAATTATTTTCTTCTTTTTAGTCCGCTTATTAAAACGTGTGTTTTTTTTTAAATCTTTTTTTTACTTCTATTTATTTTCAATTGTCCACAATTCTAGTTATGTTGCGATTTCACGAATAATGAAAACGTTCACGTAAAAGTTCATGTAAACGCGCTGTTCTGGAAGCTTTGGCGGGGAGAAAAGGGAGGAGGGGGGCTGGGGGGGGGGTCTGAACTTGATTGGTCCTGTAGTTCTGGATATATGATGATTTGTGCTTTCACAAAATTTGACACTCTGTGGCCATGAGGAAACTGTGTATGAGGATAAACATTTTTGAAACACGAACTCGCTGCCCACTGTTGACTATACTAATTTAACACAAACTCGATTCTCACTGTTAACTATACTAATTTAACACAAACTCGCTGCCCACTGTTGACAATACTATAATTTAACACAAACACTCGCTGCCCACTGTTGACTATACTAATTTAACACAAACACTCGTAGCTCACTTTTGACTATACTAATTTAACACAAAATCGCTGCTCACTGTTGACTATACTAATTTAACACAAACTCGTTTCTCACTGTTCACTGTTGACTATACTAATTTAGCTCGCAGAAGAAACCCCAAGATCCTTTCTCTAAATTTAAAATAAAAATATAAAATGTTTTTTGTTTTTTAAAAAAAACGCATCAACTGATATTGAATCTTCAGATCACGAATTCGTCAAGTATCGAGTTGTTTTCAGTGGAATTTTTTATAAATAACTTTTTAATAATTACTTTGTTTTTTTAAGACTATCTGAAACGTGTCTTCGACAGTGACCGAGTGAATCATAAATAATTATAAATCTGGATCTTAAGTACGTTTTAAAATAAAAAATATAATTGATTTTCTAATTTCAATGTAATAGAAAACCGTGATTAAACGGGACAGAAGATGAGCCAATTTTTTTAGTTAGTCCCCGGGCGCAAAATATTCGTGATACGCCTTTGTTCCCGTCTACTCACTTTAACTGAGTATACTATAAGGCTGTTGTACCGTTCGGTTGTACTTGATTATGTTGTTGTTTTTCTTAACCCTAGCAATGTACCGCGTATGTCCTTGCCCGAAGCCATTGAAAATTACAAGGGAAGTTTGATCACAGACGAGGCGACGGCGAGGGGAGGGAGGAAAAGAGAGAGCGGTCAATAGGGTGGGGTACTTGGATTTTCCTGGTGAAATGACACCGATGGTATTCTGCAAGTAATTCTTTAAGATCTGGATACGATGTTTGTAGGAGAAAAAAAATCATAAAAATTGGAAAAAGAATAGATCTCTATCGTATCTGTAACATGTCCAAGAGACCTAAAGACATTAAGCGATTAAGCGTGTAGCTTAAGAGATTAGAGAATATTTCAAATACATTTTTTAAAACTTGTAAACAGTAATTGAACAGTTTATTTATTTATTTTTTAAATTTCCTATACTCACTTCCTCGACCAGTGTTGGGTGATGAGTGACCAAGATTATGAAATCCTTCTCTAAATTCACTCTTACAAGGGATTAGGAAATAAATTGTAAAACGCATCCAGCCTCGGATACACCAACCGGAAAGACCGAACTTCATTAAATGCCGAGGCGGACACGAGGCGGGCCGCGCGTGCAAACAGTGTTTACCAAACATATGCAAATGAGCGACGAATGGTTCCAGTGTGACACGTTCAATAGGGGAAAACGACCGTTTGATACACAGCGGGTACTGTTACAACTGAAAGGTCAAGGTCAATGGGCAGGTTGTCGCAAATCGTTGTTTGTGTGGCGTCGTTGTCTGGGGGTTTGGTAGTGAGCAGTTGCACAGTCACACTCTCAAGATCAATAATCACTATGATGTTTACTAAATAGTTTATTGGCCCAAAATATTACATATATAAGACCATCAGTGCGAGGATTCTGCCAACATTGACATCCTTAGACGAAGAATACCTGCACCGGAGGGCCCACGCTAACTACTGACTACTGACCTCCGCTTTCACACTGTCCCATCTCCAACTACACCTTACACTCCCCTTCCCCTTTCTCACGCCTCAGTGCCGCACAGTCAGGGGTTCTCACCTCGACACAGGTATCGACTGGGTGTGAGGTGATTGCGCTTTAATTCTTGGAGCTCCTCTTAATTTATTACATGGTCAGATAACGAAGAGTTAAAGCGAGATAGGGAGAGATAGAGAGAAAAAAAGATAAGGAGAGAGACACATTAAAAGATAGAGAGACATGTAGAGAGAAATAGAGAGTGAAAAAGAGAGAGTGACAGAGATAGAGGTAGAGAGTGATAAAGATATATATATATAGAGAGAGAGGGGGGAGAGAAAGAGAGAGCGAAAGAGAGAGAGAGAAGAGAGAAAGAGAGAGAGAGAGAGAGTGGAGAGGTGGGGGAGATAAACAGAGACTAACGGATATTAAAGGGAAAGTAACAGAGACACACACAAATGACGTCTTAAATGTCATCTTTAACTTCATTACCCTATGCCATCTCCAATGTCATCTTAAAGTTCATCCACCAATTTCATCCAAAAATTGCGAACATTTTGTACATTTTCGTTTGTAAAACACATTAGGAAACCATATTGCGTCCTAAGTTGTTTCACAAACATTGTCTCCCACTATGACCTCCGCATGTTACTCTGTCTCTCAGTAAGTCTTTCACGTATCGCATTTGACTTAACAATGCCGTAATGAGTGAACATGCCTCAACAACCTCAATAGTTATCTCCTCTGCTGTCACGTGATTAATTTTTTTTTAAATCTCATATTTATTCACAGGTTTCAACGCACAATATCAACAGCTGCCATCAAACCTCGGCAATTTGGACTCCGGGCTCGTCAACTGTCTAATCGCCATTTAAACGAGTCAAGACAAATCGCGCGGCCATTTTTGTTTGTCGCTATACTTAGACCCGCGAGCCTTTGGGGAAATTAGCAGGCGGCTCGACTAACGGTGGAGGAAGGGAAATCATTACGTCAACAGAGGTCGCCCCGCTCAATTATTCATCGCTTGCCTACCCGGAGCAAGACATGAGCTCGTCCTGGTTTGACCATCACGGAGTCTTGTACTGAGAGCTGTTACTTTTTTTTTGGCAGTTCCACAAATTCGGTACATACATCAGAAAACTAATTAGACGTTTAGTGGCAGCTACTGAAAAAAATATAATAAATCACTGCAGTCCTCAAGTTATTTGAGATCTTTGCATCATCAGTCACCAAACTAGGTCAGATTAAAAGTGGGCCAAGCCGGATCTGGTATTTTATTGCACCAGTGTGGTGTGCTCATCATAGCGTCGATTATTTTATATTTGAATAAAGTGTCAACGTTGGTCTAAGACAAGATGCCGTCTATTTAAAACAAAACTCTCTGACACCTGTACGATGTGGACGTACGGGCTCAACATCTGGTCAGTCTTGGCGTCCGTGCTCGTGCTTCACTGCGTGCCGGGCAGTGGTCAGAACAGGCCCATTGAGTTCCGGATACAGGAGCAGAGGCCGTCGGGCACCATGGTGGGCAGCATCCGGGACACCGCGAGGATAGCCAGCCGCGCCCCGGCCTCGGATCACGGGAGCCTGAGCTTCAAGTTCCTTAACCCCAACACCCTCCTCGGCACCGCCTCGCTCTTCAGCATCAACAGCGACACGGGCGCCGTGTACACCATGGCCGTCATCGACCGCGAGAGCATCTGCCAGTTCCAGAAGGACTGCATCGTCGAGTTTGAGGTGACCGTCACGTCGTCCAAGTCCAAGTTCTTCGAGTTCATCCCCGTGAGGATCATCATCGAGGACATCAACGACAACGCGCCGAGGTTCCCGCGGGACGAGATCACCCTCATCATCCCGGAGACGGACAACACCGGCGGCGAGTTCCAGATCGACGGCGCCACCGACAAGGACAAAGAGGAGCGCTTCTCGGTGACCAAGTACGAGATGAGGTCTGACTACAACGACATGTTTGACCTCAGGTCGGAGATGAAGCTGGACGGCACCTGGGATCTGTCCATCGTGAACCTCCAGCCGCTGGACCGCGAGAAAAAGGACCACTACGTGCTGCAGATCGTCGCCAAGGACGGGGGCAGTCCGCCAAAGTCCGGCAACGTCACCGTGATGATCAAGGTCGGTGACGTCAACGACAACCCGCCGGTGTTCTCGGAGAACACCTACGAGATTACCTTGACCGAACAAGCGCAGGTGAGTGCGTCGTTTATTTGTGCGTGAGGGTCATTCAGGTATGTCAGTTGCTTCAGGTATGTCATTGGGTGTCATTATTTATGTCAGTGCATGACATTTATCTCAGTTTATCCCATCTTATATATTATACATGTATTACAGACGCTATATCAGTTTAGCTCACCTTATATTCAGAAGATTATTGTGTTTTATGCTTAATCGTGGTTTGTGTCAGGTCTTGCATTTTTAATACAGTTTTAAATGCTTTTGTTGTTTTGGGTTTCCTGATTCACTCAGGCATCCCATTTCATGCTCGAATGCCGAGAAGAAGAATTTTTACATGTTTTTTTTTGTTGTTTTTTTGTGCATAATATTGAACAAAAAAGTTTATGTCAGATTAAAGAAGTGTTGTCAGTACTTGTTAGTTATCTCAGTTTTTGTCATTAATATCTTTATATTTAATTTATATTGATTTAAGACCGCAAGGCCATAATGTATGGCAAATGTATGTGTTTGTCAGAAGAAAGCAGTTATATGTGACATGTAAGCCACAGCTGCAACTCACACGAGACGGTCAACTTTAGTAGCGCCCCTGAAAAGACGATGGTTGATTGGCATTGAAATGCTGAAACACTCAGCCCAACCTGTAGCAAAATCACAAAATCATCCGGGTTTCCGCACCTTCATGTCAACCCCTCCCGCCCCCCACCACAACGTACTCTCAATCATCCCCAACATAGGTGGAGAGATACTCCCTACAATACCACCTTCGAGAATGGTGTAAAACTGACAGGTGCAAGAGCAAAACAGATGTTCACGAGTGCCATTGATTTTTTTTTACACACAAGCGCCTCTGGAAGACTCTTGGAAATGCCAGAGGCAAATGAAAGACTCGTCCTGGTCTCGTGTCTCGCAGTCTCATCCTAGTCGCTACTTGATATCTCACATCCATGTCTCTTCTCGCGGCCTCTATTCTTACACGTTAATCAATTTTCGGCTCTTATATATGCTTCAGTTTTTTAGTTGCATAACTGGCATTCTATTATTTGTACAAGGAGCAATCTTGCGGACTCTTCTCCTCGCTCAACGCTCGTTCACAGATGTTAAAAATGAAGATGCCAGACCTACTCAAAAAAAATAATTTCCTCTATTTAGAATCTTATGTATTCTAAAAATTTCTGACTATATGACGTAATTTCTATCCTCGTAATATGAGTTTGTTAAATTTAAAGTATGCTCTGTAGTCATTGGACTAATTTATACCATACTGAGCTTGTCGTGTCTCTATCTTGTCGTGTCTCTATCTTGTCGTGTCTCTAGCTTGTCGTGTCTCTAGCTTGTCGTGTCTCTAGCTTGTCATGTCTCTAGCTTGTCTTGTCTCTGAGTTATCTTGTCTCTAGATTGTCGTGTCTCTAGCTTGTCTTGTCTCTAGGTTGTCGTGTCTCTAGATTGTCGTGTCTCTAGCTTGTCGTGTCCCTAGATTGTCGTGTCTCTAGCTTGTCTTGTCTCTAGGTTGTCTTGTCTGTGAGTTATCTTGTCTCTAGGATGTCTTGTATCTGGGTTGTCTTGTTTCTAGGTTGTCTAGTCTCTGAGTTATCTTGTCTCTGATTTATCTTGTCTCTGAGTTATCTTGTCTCTGAGTTATCTTGTCTCTGAGTTATCTTGTCTCTGAGTTATCTTGTCTCTAGGATGTCTTGTATCTGGGTTGTCTTGTTTCTAGGTTGTTTTTCTCTGAGTCATCTTGTCTCTAAGATGTCTTGTATCTGGGTTGTCTTGCTTTTTTTTATTAATTTTTTTTTAGATGTCCTGTAGTCCAAAAAATTTAAGGCCCTGTTAACAATATGACGATAATTAACACTTAGAATAAAACATTTCTACCAAAATCAGTTCACATTGACAATCATGTTTGACTATTCCTACACCTGTCGCTGCGTGAGGCCGGACTCACCTGCTCGTATTTCATTATCGCCCTCCAGGTCGGTGCTGTGGTTGGCCAGGTGACGGCGGTAGACACTGACCTCGGCGACAACGCGGCCGTGACGTACAGGTTCAGCAAGACCATCAGCCCGGACATGGACGCCCTGTTCTACATCGACTCCCAGAGCGGCGAGATCATGGTCAAGAAAGATCTGCAGTACGAGTCGGGGCGGAACTTTGAGACCATCGTGGAGGCCAGGGACAGGGGCAACCCGCCAAAGGTATCTTGTCTTATATCATGTTGTGATATCATTTTACATACATGTATCCAGGGGCGTACATGGCAGGATGGTCTATAAGCCTTGAGGCACAGGGGGGGGACCTGCCAGAGGTAACTTCTTTTATGTCATGCGGTTATTTTCTTTTACATAAATGTATCCAGATGGCCTACCTAGCTTGATGGGATGGGTGTTAAGTTTTGAGACTGCGTCCAGAGACAAACTTGCGGTTCGTTAAACAAGTTAAACAATGGATTAGGATTTGAGAGTGAAGATGACGATTTCCTGGATACCGTTATTTGTCCATGTTGTTACATTCTGTTCACCCAGTTCCAACCTTTAAAACATCTTTATATTTTACGCACATGTTTCTTCGTCGTCCCATTCCCTCAAGAGTGCTCAAGATGTAAGTGCTAAATGAAATAACTGATCATCCCCTGTACAGTGAAATGCGCTTACGGTACTGTATGCATGCAGTAGTGCACAGGCTATACACTAATCTCTAGCATCTTTCTATTTGTTAATTGGACTCCTCTGTAAGAAGTTATTGAACTTTCCCAATGATCGATTGACTAACTAAGTAATGAAAAACCCATCACTAAGGGAATAGCTGAAAGCCATGTATGCGGGCTGAAGAAAACCAACAACCAAAGAGCATATATTTAAATGTGTTTTTTTCTAATTAAACATAACATTATTTAAAATTATACATCTTTATATATGACAATAAATATTGGAGAAAAGCTGTGGGGAAATATGGGAAATTAACTAAACATGAATAAGGAGGTTAAATCATATACATAATCCCTAAAGACCATTCAGTAAACAGTAAACAGTTCTTACAACTAACCACCTAGAGCGAACCCACACAGCCCGCAGTATCTGGGAGTGGGGCACTACCAACGAGAACCACAAGATGTCAGATCCGGGACTTGAGCGCTTTCTACTTTACGGACTATACAAAAGAAAATATATATCTTAATGTATCACTGAATGTAACTTGCTACCTTACTTCACCCCCTTTCGACCACTCGTTGTCACTTCTCCATCACCCATCCTCCTCGTCAAGCTATTAGATAACGCTAAATCTAAATATACTAAATGTTTGACCTTTCTCTACCCCCTCCCACACTGCCCCACGCCCCACGATCACCAGGTGTCGCAGGCCGTGGTAATCTTGAAAATCTTGGACGTCGGGAACACGCCGCCGAGAATCTCCATCAACCCGGTGCCCAACCCGGACGGCAACGTCCTCTTCCTCTCAGAGGCGTCTCCCGTGGAGACGGTTGTGGCCCACGTGAAGACGGACGATCGCGACGACGGCGACAACGGCGTGGTAGACTGCCGCAGCCAGAACCCGTACTTCAAGGTCCGGCGGTTCGACGCCACGAGCTACCTGGTGGACGTCAAGGTAACACTGGACCGCGAGAGGCAGGATGAGCACAACGTGACCATCATCTGCGAGGACCGGGGCAGCCCTCGGCTTGCGGCGTACGGCTGGTTCATCATCAAGCTGACCGACGTCAACGACAACGACCCGGTGTTCGTGACCAAGATCTACCGGGCCAACCTGACGGAGAACAACAAGAAGGGCGCCCACGTGCTGTACGTCACCGCGACGGACGCCGACATCGGGGAGAACGCCAAGCTCCACTACTCCATCTCCCTGGAGTCCGCCAAGTCGTCGTTTGTGATTGACAACCTCACGGGCGAGATCACTGCGGGCCAGGAGTTCGACCGGGAGACCGTCTCGCAGGTGTCGTTCATGGTCATGGCGATGGACGGGGGCAAGCGCACGGGCAACGCGTCGATCATGGTGGACATCACGGACCAGAACGACAACAGTCCTTACTTTACGTCGTCAATGGAGTACCAGGTGGCCGAAAAACTACCGGCCTCGACGGAGGTGGACACGCTGCAGGCCGACGACAAGGACGTGGGACAAAACGCAGAGATAATTTTTCTGATAGCGGACGACAGTTTGAACGACGATGGGGAAACGGTTCCGTTCGTCGTGCTTCCCCAAGGGGGTCATCCGCACGGCCAGCGTCCTGAACAAGGATAAACAGGATCTTTACAAGTTTCCTGTCATGGTCAAGGACAGGGGTCATCCCCCGCGGACCTCCACCGCCACGGTCACCATCCACGTGATGGACTCCAACGAGTTCAGTCCGGTATTCACATTCCCGTCGCGCAGCAACAACACCGTGAGGCTGAGGTCGGACACGCCCCTGGGCTCAGTGGTCGCCCGGATCACCGCCACCGACGACGACAAGGTGGGTCCCAACGCCAAGTTGAGGTACGCCATCGTCGCGGGGAACGTCGAGAACGCCTTCTCCCTCAAGTCGCCGTTATCTGGGGAACTCGTGCTGGTCAGGGACTTGGTCAACCTTCAGGCCAGCTACTTCCGGCTGAACTTGACCGTTCACGACCAGGGGATCCCCTCGCGGGACGCCAAAGCCGTACTGACCATCCAGGTGGACTATTTGGAGGGGCACGGCATGAGCCGAACACGGAACGGCGGCAGCAACTCCACGTCTATGTTCGGCGACGAAGACATCAAATACATCATCATCGCCGGGGTCGTCGGAGGGGTCACCGTGGTCATCTCCATCATCATCGTCACCATCATACTCCGCATACGGCGGCCCGACAACAACAACCGAACGACGGGCCTGACCGGTGTCCAGGAGCAGGGCGACGGCCGCCACTTTGACAAGCAGATGTGGCAGAGCGTGCCCATCGATGACGTCACGCCCACGGAGACGGAGGGGAAAAAACTCGGGAGTATGAGCCTGAAGGGCGGGGGCCCCGAGCAGAAGTCGGTCAACGGGGGGACGAGCCCCAAGAGCAACAGTGACCTCATCGACACCTACAGCCGTAAGCACGGACCGGAGCCGTTCCAAGGGCAGCCGCAGTTGTATACCTTCAAAAAGGTGAGTGGAATACGTGTTTACGTCACCTGACAATTTTTTGTTTAAAGTAAGACTACCAAGACGTTGTCTTTTTTGTTGTTGTGTTCTTATGTGGTGCCATATAGTCAGTCAGTGTTTGTAAGAAAACATTGACTGTGTCTATAAGAAAATCTGGGCTGTGTCTATAAGAAAACACGGATGTGTCCATAAGATAAACATGGACTGTGTCTACAAGACTAACATGGAATGTGTCTATAAGACAAACATGGAATGTGTCTATAAGACTAACATGGAATGTGTCTATAAGACAAACATGGAATGTGTCTATAAGAGCATATGGTCTTTGTCTATAAGACAAACGACACCGTGTGTAAATGAAACCATCAAATCTATCTACGCAGGTGTATATCTTTAAAAAGCACAAAAAACGTTCTGTATTCAGTGCAATTGTACTCCACGCTATTTAGACGTATCTTCACATTTTGTCGCACCTTGTTTTACACGAGTCAGAAAGCAGTGAGTCTTGCCTTTATCTTTAACTAGATGACCCGCGGCGTAGCATACGCCGCTAATGATTTAGTGACGGGTGAAGACTTCCTGAAAGACACAGTTGTCAAAATGGGGTGCTGGGCAAACGACTGTGAGTGAATGAAAAGAAGGAACTCTGGAGAGACCCGCGGCGTATCACCCGTAAAAAATGACGGAAGTGTTCAGCTGAAATCTATTTATTTTGAAAAAATTCACTTTTTTTAGGGCGCCTATGGCGCCCACCTTTTCAAAATCCCGACTAACTTGTTCTTGTTTGATCAATACGAAATATTAAACTTTCTGAAATGTACACAAAGTATTTTATAACTTTTTACATTGTTCCCTTTTAACAAAATTAAAATATCAGCGAAAACAATGACGTCAAATAATTTTTTTACAGCGCATATTTAATGTGCACACCTTTTGATGCATTGTAATTTGGTGCGCTGCTTTCTAAAATTAGTGTCCGTTGAACATACTTGCAGCTTGCCTCGCAGGGTCCGAACACGAAGAGAATTATATATATAGATCCCTTGCTCCTACAGTCAAAAACAGATTTAATAATATCTACAGTAAAACCTTTTACCAGCTTTAAAGATTCGTCGGACATACTTCCTGGGATCCAGTAGGTTGACTATCATACGAATGATATGAATGGATACATTTCTTTACGCAATGTGGCAATACCACACAAAAAAACAGCAACAACGGACTGTCGAACTGACCCATGGACAAACAGTTTTCTGACAACAGACTATTAAATGATGTTTGTCAAGATTTTTCTCTGCCAATTATCTGGGGAAGTATTCTGTTTCCACTGGCTCATCATTCAGGTCATAAAACAGGAATGGCGAGTCGAATGGGTGGGGGTGGGGGTGGTGGAGGTGGGGCTTATATGAACTCTCGTGTCCAGTGATGATACACCGCGGATATCGTTGGCAGCTAGCCGAACAGTGCACAGCAAATTGTGTGTGTGTGTGTGTGTGTGGGGGGGGGCGTGGGACAATGTGTGGAGCGGCACGGGGCGGGTGTGATAAAAGGGCGTGGGATGAGGTGCCTGGCAAGGGGTGAAAGTGCATGCAATGGGGCGCCGGATTTGGTAGATGGGCGTGGGAAGGTGCGCCAAATGAGGTAAATGTTTGGGGCTTGGATATTGGGAGCAGGGTTTGCGGTGAAGGGTTTGGGGTCCAAGATTTGGTGAAGAACATTGAATATAGTATTGGAAGGGGGGGGGTAAGATAAGGCCGTATGTGTAGGGGCGTCGGGTTTACTGACCTGGTGATGATGATTGCTGCAACCAGAGACCCAGTGAGGTTTAGAGTGGTAGCCTCAGAATAACGTAAATAACGATTTAAAAAAAAATCGCTGGAACACTGCATCGCTTGGGGAAAAAAAATAACATAAACAAACTCAATTGTGTAATCTTTCGTTATTGAATTTTGGAACGGCTGGGAATCAATGTATTTCAAAGTATAACTAAACCTAAATTTTTTAAAATTATTTTATTATTATTTTTTTTAATATGTGTTATTCTGTTGCGTTTTAAAAGTAATTACAGTTCATCATTGTGGTAAAAGCTTTAACGAAAGCTCAGAAACAGAAGAACCTACTAAAGATATTTTATGGGGAATTCAGTTCCTAACTGGTTCAAATTGACTAGTGTGGTGACTGTGTTGGACCGCCTAGGGTGGTGACTATGCTGGGCCGCATAGGATGGTGTACATGGTTGACCACATATCGTGGTGAATATGTTAGACCACAGAGCGTGGTGACCATAGTGGACCGCATAGCGTGGTGACTATGTTGGGCCGCCTTGCGTGGTGTGCGTGGTAGACCACCTAACGTGGTGACCAATCTGCCTAAGTGAATGCCTCAGACCTAACCACTAAATCCACTTAATTAACCCGTGTAATATTGCTAATGATTATGAAAAAAAACAACACATTTTACATCAGCATTTAGAAATATTTACTGGCTTAATGGCGAGCAATGGCTGAAAAAATATACAAGATACTGTTAAGGTCGGTCCACACCTCACAAATGCTCTCGAGCATTTGCCCAAGCATCACACGAACGCACTATAAAATTCGCCAATAAAATGGTGCGTTCGTGTGATGCTTGGGCAAATGCTCGCGAGCATTTGTGAGGTGTGGACCAACCTTTAAGATCAGCGAGTCTCATATTACTCTTTAAGAGCCAATACATGATCTCAAAAATTATCATAGATTATCAAGAAATTATTTGAGCTATACACATATTCTAAACGCAACATTATGTCTTGAGGAAAATATAATTTCAAAAATAAATTAACCACATATTTAGGACATTTTTAAAATAAAAATACTTTCGTTTATAACTATATAAAAAAAAGAAATCTTTATTTACAATAATTAAAAGTTTAAAAGTTGAACTTTTTGTGTTATGAATTAATGTTGTCAGTACATTTCAACTGCATACCACTATGAATAGATCTTTTAGAAATAGATTTGTAAAGGAAATTATTGGACAATATTTGATATCTAATATATTCCTTAAGATCCTTCTTTATCGTATCGTAGGGAAGCGTATCGTATCGTAGGGAAGCGCATCGTATCGTATTTTATCTTATCTTATCTATCGCTCCTTCTACACATGAGATTGTTGTGTCCCGCGCTTATCCACAGTTTATTCCAAGTCTTGAATTTTTCTCAGAGCTTTTAATGTTTATGGCGTGCTCGCTTCCAATGTCGCGCTGGGTCTTTTATTTTACTAACAAATTATGGAACGGTTTCTACAACTTGCAATTTAATTCGGTGGCCTCCCTCTTCTCTTGAGACCCACTTGAATCAGACGAATGGTCCCCCTTGAACGTCAGTTCAAATAAAATTCTCCATCCTGCCGGGACCGCAAGCTGGAGTGGACATTGTCCAACTTTATGGCCGAATCATTGGACATCAATCCCGGGAGCGTTCCAGCGATGACCACATAAAGAGTTAAAGACTGGACAAGCGGTGGACACTTTGATGTGAGGCCAGGGATGGACAAGTGGTAGATAAACAAAAAAGCAAGCCCAGATTCGTGGAAGGGGGTGAGATGGCCGACTTTACTCACGCGTGACTTGTCAGAGGAGGCAAATGAAGGAATATGAAAAGGTCGTTAGATTGTCTACAAGGAAATATCTATAAGGTTTGTGTGGCAGTAGTGCTTGTGTGATAGTAGGGCTTGTGTGATAGCAGGGCTTGTGTGATAGCAGGGCTTGTGTCATAGTAGGGCTTGTGTGATAGTAGGGCTTGTGTGATAGTAGGGCTTGTGTGATAGTAGGGCGTGTGTGATAGTAGGGCTTGAGTGATAGTAGGGCTTGTGTGATAGTAGGGCTTGTGGGATAGTAGGGCTTGTGTGATAGCAGGGCTTGTGTGATAGTAGGGCTTGTGTGATAGCAGGGCTTGTGTGATAGTAGGGCTTGTGTGATAGTAGGGCTTGTGTGATAGTAGGGCTTGAGTGATAGTAGGGCTTGTGTGTTAGTAGGGCTTGTGTGATAGTAGGGCTTGTGTGATAGCAGGGCTTGTGTGATAGTAGGGCTTGTGTGATAGCAGGGCTTGTGTGATAGCAGGGCTTGTGTGACAGTAGGGCTTGTGTGATAGTAGGGCTTGAGTGATAGTAGGGCGTGTGTGATAGTAGGGCTTGAGTGATAGTAGGGCTTGTGTGATAGCAGGGCTTGTGTGATTGTAGGGCTTGTGTGATAGCAGGGCTTGTGTGATAGTAGGGCTTGTGTGATAGCAGGGCTTGTGTGATAGTAGGGCTTGTGTGATAGTAGGGCTTGTGTGATAGTAGTGCTTGAGTGATAGTAGGGCTTGTGTGATAGTAGGGCTTGTGTGATAGTAGGGCTTGTGTGATAGCAGGGCTTGTGTGATAGTAGGGCTTTTGTGATAGCAGGGCTTGTGTGATAGCAGGGCTTGTGTGATAGCAGGGCTTGTGTGATAGCAGGGCTTGTGTGATAGCAGGGCTTGTGTGATAGCAGGGCTTGTGTGATAGCAGGGCTTGTGTGATAGTAGGGCTTGAGTGATAGTAGGGCTTGTGTGATCGTAGGGCTTGAGTGATAGTTGGGCTTGAGTGATAGTAGGGCTTGTGTGATAGTAGGGCTTGTGTGATAGTAGGGCTTGTGTGATAGTCCTATGTTACACGCAATTCTATATTTCTAGTAGTTCTATATTACTACTAGTTCTACACTACAACTAGATCTATATTACTATCATGAGTTCTATATAACTAGCAGCTCCCATTAAACTCTCTCTCACTCCCCCTCTCTCTCTCTGTTCTCTTATACATAAAAGAAAAGTCTAGGCAGTTTATAGTCTTTTTTTTAATTTACTGATAAAGTCATAAAACCCATACATCTTATAGCCTCACATAAAAATTAGCTCTCTTAAGACACATAAAAATATTAATGGCAAGTAAAAACAACACTCTCGATACTGGCTTGATGTTTATTGATAATTTTTTAAACCCTTGCCTGACAACGTAGGGTCGTTTAGATCTTCACAAGGAAAACAATTCCTGCAAAAATATGATGTGGGGCGGGGCAGTGACGACACCACTAATTCAAAACGGCTTCGGAATACTGCTAATGATAATTTTAAAGAAATGACAACCGAATAAAACCGTAGATCCCATACACAAAAAAAAGTTGTCGCCGTCAAGACTCCTCCATGTCTTCTGGTTTCCGCCCCGACTTCCTCCTATGTTGAATACCATTAGCTCCGACGTCACTTCTGCTCCAGCTTCCTGTGGTTAGTCCACACATCGACTCCCGACACTAATGACCACCAGACGTAACTCAACCGACAACTTATCTGTCCTGGCTCTACACATTTTTTTTTGTCTTTTTTTTTAATCAGAGGCGTTTTCCGCCTATAAAACGTTCGCACCTCGTAGCACAATGAAGCACTTTCTCGTCACCATGAAGCACCACTTTCTTTTCAAAACGTCCATTTCCGTTTTTAGTCTCCTGGAATTCTCTTTTTTTAAAAGAACACTCTTGTCCGCTTTTCAACAATTTCCAACAACATCCCCCCATTCCAGTCTCTCCTCTGTCCACGACTTCCTTCTTCATAGACATTCCTTATTTTGAAGCACTCCCCATCCATATTTACCCCCCGCCCCCGACCTACCCTCGTCCACCACCCGCCCCCCGACCTACCCTCGTCCACCACCCGCCCCCCGATCTACCCTCGTCCACCACCCGGTGGAGATCGATACGCGTCCAACGAGTGTCTCATGCCGGTCACTAATTCGATGAGAAACTTGCCCACACCCGATTGGGTTTTGATTTATTAACGCCACGGTGTGGAGAGTGATGTGGGAAAGAAAAGTAAGCGGTCAGACATCGACGGGCATATTTCTGCGGGTTAAGACCGGCAGTGCTTGCTGCAAATGGACATCTAGTTCAATAGATTCTAGGGAACATCTGGTTCAATAGATGCTATGGAACATCTGGTCCAATAGATTCTAGGGAACATCTGGTCCAATAGATTCTAGAGAACAGCTGGTCCAATAGATTCTAAGGAACAGCTGGTGCAATAGATTCTAGGGAACATCTGATCCAAGAGATTATATGGAACATCTGGTCCAATAGATTCTAGGGAACATCTGGTCCAACAGATTTTAGGGAACATCTATTCCGACATAATTTACTGCGCCGCTCCTTATAGTTAGTCGCCAAGAATCTCTGTCGTGTGCTGCTGCTTCCCATGATTCGTTCTCAGTGCGATACGATTTTTAGTGCGGTTTTGAGCGTATCTCTGTAATGCTTTCTTTGACCTCCGCGGACTTTCTGTCCATCTGTAAGCTCGCCATAGAAGAGAGTCTTCTTGGGGGCCGATGGCCTGGCATGCGCACGACGTGCCCCGCCCCCGAACGTAGTTGGGAGTGCATCAGGCTTGTTGTAGATGGATACTTGAGAGTCCTACCCTGACTAGTACTTCAGTGTCTGCAACTTTTTCTTGCCCTTCGCTATTGAGAAGATTTAAACACTGTTAACTTACATTTACATTTCTTACAATGGCGTAGGTCTGGAAAGGGTTTTGAGGTGGAGAGATAACTTCCTAGAGGCAATGTTGTTTTTTTTTCTCTCTTATCCACGGATGATAATGGGATGGGTAGCCTTTTTGAATTCATTGAGAACATTTAACTCGCTGTCGTTAAGTTATTAAAAAATATATTTATTAGCCAGTTGCTTCTCCTCAATTCAATTTTTTATTCCCCACTTATTCTCCTACAATTGAAAGCGTCTATCCAGGGTCTAAACCCATTTATTGTTTTTATAACTTAACAGTATCAACAAGCCAAATACATTTTGAACAGGTTTATTTGCAAGAGTCTTTGCCCCTGGTTACTTGATTCGCTTCTACCAAAGGTAAACACACTTGAATTGCCGCGAGAGACAAACATTTAGATCAGGGGTGGGAAAACTTTTTAGGACGCATTAGAAAGAAATAAAACATCAAGGTGCCGCACCTTACCCAAAATTTAGCCTCGATTCAAGTACAAACATCAATCTCTAATATAAATTTATTGATTTTTTCGATATTACAGCAGAAGCGGGCCGCATGTGGCCCTCGGGCCGTACTTTGCCCCCCCCCCTGATTTAGATAGTTGACGATTTTTTTATTTCAATATTTTTTTTTAAAACACAACTGTCTGTCGATGATATCACCGTCAATTATCCTGCTTAACTTAAAATTTTAAAATATTTTTAAACAATTTAAATTGTGTACCCTGCTTCTTCCCATGTTAAACTACACTCAAATGTGACAATTGTTTCGCCATATTAACTTAAAAAGTTAATATCATACTGCAATTTTTTTCACATTGAACTACAACTTTCTTGTTATGCAAAATATGTTCTCAAATAGCTACTAACAGTGACCTCACGCCCCGAAGGTTTCAATAAGCCCCCACCACCAACCTCCCCTCCCCCCAGCCCTAGAATTTAAATTAAGATAAGTTACTCTCCCAAAGCCTCTTCACATCCCGCACTCTGAACATCCCCTTCCGGTCGGGTCGTCATTTTAATTTGAACTAATCTCTTATCGATACAAAGATCTAAAGCGTAGCTCAAGGGGGTGAGTCGGCCCTGTGTGTGTGTGTGCGCTAGCTGCAGCGGCTCAGAGGGACCAAGTTATCGGGGCGCTCAGTGGAGCGTCCACTGTTCAAATGCTTGAAGGGCCTTTCTGATCCACTCCGTTATGTCCAAGACGCAATCAGGTATGGACGTTGGCGGAGTGCTGGCGATGACCAGGTAGATTGAACAGGTGAGTATAGAAGTGGGGCGATTGGAGTTGTGCAAGAATAGGAACACGAGAACATTATTGTTGATCTCCTCTATACCCTCACACTTCATCACCCCCTTCTCTCTCAATCAGATGCCCTGGGCTCCACCCTCTATGTAGCCGACGTGGAGAGGTTCAATTATGAACAATTTAAAAACCCAACTTCTGTAAGACCACGCTGGTGATGGTTGTTAGACAGGGTTGTGATCAAGTTTCCCTCTGAGGTTGGTTGGTCCGTGTGCAAAGTTGCACATCATCCATTTTTGTGTGCAATATTTCACAAAAATTGCTTCCCGGTAATTCTAAACTGATGCGCGGTGTCGGTCAGGTATCTGCGCGGCCACGCAGCCGCGCAGCTTAAAGAGAACATTGGTTGTAATGTGGATTTTAAGGTGGGTTGCAATGTGGGTGTTACGATGGGTTGCAAAGTGGGTTTTTATGATGGGGTGTTCAAGGGGTGGTGGCGCATGCCGCACTAAAAATTGGGTATGTGGGGTGTGTGTGTGGGGGGGTGGGGTGGGGTGGGCTTTGAGGGCGTACCACTTTAAATAGTTACACGCCCGTCGGTGTGAATTTAGCCGCGCCGAATTCGCATCATCCCTATTGAGGGTCACATCAGTTGCGACACTCGAGGATCTGTCGAGGGACACAAAGAGGCATTAGTGTGCCGGTGACGTGCACTGTTTTTCACGGCTAATCTTATTAGCCCCGGTGAGGGACCAGTTGTGATTCGTGCTGATTTCAAGCACTGGTGATGTCGACCGGCAAAAAAAATGCAATTATTGATGTTGGGATTGGGGTGAGGATGAGCGACGGAAATGGTCTTCTTGATGGGATGAGGGACGGGCAAAAAAATGGGTGGGGTGGGGGTGATAAAGCCATGGAAGTGCACGAGATGGCCTTAAAAAATGTTACTTAGACGTGGATCCCTCGGGTAAGAGATGATGAGAACCGCGTCACTGGGTTTAGAAAGAAAGGAAACAAAAAAATGTTCGCCAACATATTTTATGACATGTAGTTTGTTGTGTCTTTATGCTACACGCCAACTTGTCTGAGTGAATGTCATTAAACATGACATCTGATGGTGTTGTTTGTCTTTGTTTGTATTTCAAACATGGCATCATATAGTAATGTACCAACCATTAGACCACCGTTTCCATATTAAATTTTAAGCTAATTAGAACAACATTTTAAAAATGAGATTTTTAAGCACAAATAAGTCAATCAGCTTCTCAATGGTCAAGTACGTCAGACTAATACGTCACATCGGCTACGTCTGAAACTCACTCTACACAAACAAAGAAAATTTACATAAAACATTTGAAGTATCTTTAAAAAAATATTATTTTTTTTATTTGATACAGTTTTTTAACATAAAAGCGCAACGAGCATGTAAGCCTAGCATGGATAATGTTATGGCTATAGAAGAAAGCATTAATTAATTCAATACAATGCCTCCTATGTCTTGACGAGAAATCCGTTTCGCGAAAGATACAGAAAGAACTCTTCTACCCTTACTAAAACACCCTAAAAAGCGCTTAAGACTTTTGGTCCATTAAGCCCCAATTATTTTCAGACCCTACCGATGGTGAGTTACAGGGATTGGATTATTGCACAGTGCATGTTTTTTTAAATATATATATTTATTTTGAAACCCTAATAATTCATCCTGTGGGTACTTGGTGGCACACAACCAGAGAACCACTGTCCCCGTAACTGTTGCAAGAGTCGTTGACATTTCCAGCGAGTCTCAAGTAGCTAGCTCAGCTCAGTTGTTTTTGTTTTTGTTTTTTTTATTGCTAATTTTTATTGACATGTTTGCAGTCAATCTGGAAAAAAGTGTTGTTTCTAGCTAGGTGTAATTTACCAGTGTATGCGTTATGGCCAGCATTATCCTTCAACAAAACACCTAGTTCTGCTGGCCTTAAAATGGCATGGGTCAACCATCAGGTGAATAAGCATTGTTCTAAGTTTTGTTCCTTGGTGAATGTTTGTGGAATTGTTATCGTGGGCTGGTTGTGTGAAATATGATGGGGTTCCAATACGGTATATAAACTTTATAGTGTTCAATGGACTATGGCAGGGGACTCCAAACTTTTCTGCCGGAGGACCCGCATTAACTGTCAAACAGCAGTTTGGGGGCCGACTACAAACAGCTTTTGTGGTAAACTACAGGTAAAAATAGTATCTTTTTTTTTAAAGATTAAAACGGTCTCCAGGGGCCGGATTAGAGGGCCTCGCGGGCCGCATCTGGCCCGCGGGCCGTAATTTGGAGAGCCCCTGGTCTATTGTGATTAGGAATCCTGGTGTTACTTTATATATAGTTTGCATTTGATCTCTGCTGTTGTTGAATGTATGCTGGTATCTCATCTATGATGGTATTCGTTCTATAATGTTAATTTATCTATGTTCGCTGGTGTGTGATAAATACTGGTGTGTGTTCGAAGTAAATTGTTAATTCACCTTTGTTGGAATTTAATTCATGTTGGTATTTGAGAACGTTGTTTTATCTGAAGATGCCGTTTGAAGAAAAGATTATGTTTTAACAACATCTTTGTTACGTATGCAACGAAAATGTTCATTACGCAAATATTCGGTGTGTTTCATCCATGTCAAAGTTCACCCTAAAATGAATTGTGTGTTTGTTTGTTAATTGTGAATGCAAACTTTCATCAATAAATGATATTGTCAGTCATCTATTAGATCTATTGTGTTTTTTTTTAGTTTTTTTTTAAATGCAACAAAATCAACACAGTTTAAATTATTTCCAATTTCATTAACATGGAATAACCAAACATTCTGTCTGATTAAATATTTAGCTGTCAACAGTTTTGGTGACGCATCTTATTTTAATCTTGCTGGAACAGCGAATTATTTCCGTGACTTAAATAACCCGTTTGGGAACCATCGTCGCTCGCCCCGTACCACGAGTTAAATCCGCTTCATATTTAATACATTACCATTTTCTCTAATTTACATAAAATTACAGCCATCTGAGTCATGGTGACAATCAGACGAGCAACACGAAAAAATAGGAAGTGGAAGGGGGAGTGGAGGGAAGGAGGATGGTGGTGGCGAGCGAATTGGTTGATGTAATCAACACCTTCCTCAGTCTGATTGATACAAATGACCTCCACTCACGTCACCGACACGGTAATACTGGTGTGGAGTCATCAAGGGCCGTAATCAAACAACTATCTCTCACAGCACAGCGTGCAATTTCTGACCACACAATGCACTTGTCATTCTTCCCGCCGAAATCCTATTCCCTTACCCCCCCCCCTTTTTCATCCCAAACCCCCTTTTAAATTTTTGCGATATTCCGATTTCCCCCAGCTATGATGGATGGAGTTTTTCAAATGTTTCGATGACACGTTACATTTGAGCCAATCTATAACTTGTGTGTTGACTGCTTCCAACATCGCTTTTTGAAGAAAGAAAAAAAATGTGAATTACCCTTTTTTGACGCCATGACAGCGATATCATGATACGTCATGTCATCTTTTAATTGGCTTCTTTTCAAGGTGTCATTTTGTGCCTTTGACGTCATGCTACGCGTCACGTAGTACGATGTATAACTGACGTCCTTCACAAGTAGGATGAACACAAGACAAAGTTTTTGTAGATCAGTTTCAACCACGGTATGACATCAGCATTAGGTCATCTATTGGGCTAGCCAATGGCCAATCTAAAATATCATCGAGAAAACAAATATATGTATATATATATTTTCCCAAATTTCCCCCTAATCGTATTAGCTCTCTGTTTATCATACGTTGAAAATAACGCTGACGCTATAATCCAATAGAAATCGTGCAATATAATGCTTTTCATGGCAACATTAGTTAAACAGTAAGCTGTTGACAATCCCCAATTTACACCACAACATGCAACAACCGTGTCTCATAATCCATTGTTTAATCCACCACATAATCTTACGTTTCATCCATCCATAACATATGTGTCGTATCTCCATCACTCACTTCTCTTGTATCCACCACGTATCCACCACGTATCCCACCGTATAGTCCGTGTTACAATCCACGATCTCCATCCGACATACGTTTTACCTCAAGAAGTCTGTCAGCACACCAATGTCCAGTCATGACTTCTGTATCAACACACCAAAATGACTTCTGTATCAACACACCAAAATGACTTCTGTATCGGCTCACCAATGTCCTACCATGACTTCTGTATCAGCACACCAATGTCCTACCATGACTTCTGTATCAGCTCACCCTTGTCCAGTCATGACTTCTGTATCAGCACACCAAAATGACTTCTGTACAAGCACACCAAAATGACTTCTGTATCGGCTCACCAATGTCCTACCATGACTTCTGTATCAGCACACTAATGTCCTACCATGACTTCTGTATCAGCTCACCCATGTCCAGTCATGACTTCTGTATCAGCACACCAAAATGACTTCTGTATCAGCTCACCCATGTCCAGTCATAACCTCTGTATCAGCACACCAATGTCCAGCCATGACTTTTGTGACAGCTGTTCAGTTTTCCTATCAATGATTAAATAGAATGGCCATCAAGATGTCTTATAATAGTCTCAAGCATAAATCCAAGATGGCCATATCATTCTTAAGTGTCTCTTTCGGACCAGCCCTCCCCCCCACCACCTCCTCACCCCCAAATCCCCCAGCTTATGACCAAACAAGTCGATCGATGGACACATGCAAATGTCCAGAGAGGCTGATCGAAAGTCTTGAATATTGTCCCCCCCCCCACCCTGGACCCAACAGATACACTTACTAAAGATGAGCGAGATGGGAGGGGTGTAAGGAGGGGAGGTTTTTTATAGTTAGACTGACTGTTCAGTTTTCCTATCAATGATTAAATAGAATGGCCATCAAGATGTCTTATAATAGTCTCAAGCATAAATCCAAGATGGCCATATCATTCTTAAGTGTCTCTTTCGGACCAGCCCTCCCCCCACCACCTCCTCACCCCCAAATCCCCCAGCTTATGACCAAACAAGTCGATCGATGGACACATGCAAATGTCCAGAGAGGCTGATCGAAAGTCTTGAATATTGTCCCCCCCCCCACCCTGGACCCAACAGATACACTTACTAAAGATGAGCGAGATGGGAGGGGTGTAAGGAGGGGAGGTTTTTTATAGTTAGACTGACGGGGTGACAGTGTGGGGGGTGATGGGGTGGGTGTGGGGACGATGGTGTGAGGTTGATGGTGTGAGGTTGATGGTGTGAGGGTGATGGTGTTGAGGTGATGTTAGGAGAGATGGTTTGAGGGTGATCGTGTTAGTGGAGATGTTGTGGGGTTGATGGTGTTGGGAAAAGGTGTGGGGTGAGATTTTAAGTGTCTGGGAAAGGTGCGCCGTTATTGGGGTCGTCGGAATACTTAACATGAAGCATTATGTGAAAGCTGGGAATATGTCTGTAAGTAGTTTTGCCAGATGATGACATTTTGATGGTGTGGGTTGCAGGGTTCACGTCCAGTTTGTGGACGTTTATGACCAGCCGTGAGTGGAGAGCAAGGTCAAGGTGACTTCGCAAGCATATCGTAACTCGACCACAGCCTTGTGAGAGCGATGTTGGATTTACGTAGCCCATAGATTGTTACACTACACTTCACTAAGTGATAAACGCACAATTGTGATACAGAAGTTTTACATTGAGGAAGACAAAAAAAACAAAAAACAACAGCAACACAAAGTTTTAAAAATCCGTTAAAAAAAAGTTTTTGACTATAAATCCTTTAAATAAGTGAAATAACTAAAAGAATATGCATAATAATAAGCATCGCACGACAATTCAAAAATCCAAAATTTTATGTTGTTCTCATATATAAATGATTTATGGTTTTAAAAAAATACTACTACAGTCTGCCTGCTAAATTTCAGCTAGATTTGATCACGGGAAAAGGGTTATAAAAACATGTTTAATATAGTGCGCACCGTGGGACAGATTAACAGTTAATAGCATTTACATTTACAGATCGGGAATATATTTTTAAAAAGTATCGTCCATGTAATACGCGCCGCACCGCTCGACAGTAAAGTATTAAAAAGGTAGTTCAATATAACGCACCGCGACTCTCTAGCACAAAAATTAACATGCTACATAGAGATAAATAGAGATAATCTAAAAATACATTAATTTAATTACAGTACAGTCGATCGATCTCAAATTTTGATTGATCATTTTATCGTCGGCCTGCAAAATTTCAGCACACTAGCATATGGGGAAGTAAGTAAAAAATCGTTCTAAAGTTTTTTCGGCAAACAATCAAACAAGCAGACGCCACGAGTTTTTAAAAAAAAAGTATGTGTTAGAAAAAAAATAGAACTGTGTGCAGTTCTACAGAAACTTTTAGATAAACCGAAGTGGAGATCAATAAAAACAAAACGGCCCCACATTTCTCGTCCAATACATACCTATCTATATATAGGTCTTATATTAAGTTAGTTGTCACCCCTTTGTATGACGTTGTCATGTCATGCTGACCCTGGTGTAGTACCACCCAATCACTTGAGATCACAACCGTCCAGTGACGTAACCCCCTAAATGACCCCACCCCCACTACATTTTTTAGATGAATAGAATGTCTGGAAATGTAATGCGTGCAAGAACACCCCCCCCTCCCCCAACGCAGGATTTTTTCCTTTGGTGTTTTTTTTTCCTCGTGCAAAAGAAGAAAAAACCGGAGAACAAATACGGGCAACCCCTGTCATGCTGTGCGTGGTAATGACCTAATTCCGATAGGCCACCTCATTCCAATAATGGCGTCGGCCATTAGCACGAGATCCTGGGTCTCACCCTCGCGTAAGGATTGGATTCCAAACCGGAAGTTGGAGCTATAAAATCTCGTAACCTTCCACTAGTCTAGAATTTCAGCTTCCGGTGAGAAATGTAAAGGAGAAGTTTAAAACAGTATTGGAAATGAAATGTCGCCGGTCATGTGGTCAGAGGTCAAGATTAGCCCAAGAAGGCGGAAGATAATTCAAACTTTCAGACCCCCCCTCTTTTTTTTCAATCAAATTGAAAAGAAAATTCTAAAATATTTTTTTTAAAAAGCTCTTTGCGTGGCTTTAGCTCAGGTCTACAGTTATGTATGGTCGTTCCCCCTGCTTTTCCCCATCGCTGTCTAAGAAAATGCTCAAGACAGTTTTTGGAACAAATTTCTTAATATGAATTAGCATGGTGTCGGAAAAGTATGTTATGTAACACCTGTCTCATTTGGGAGACGGAGATTGTTTTTAAATCCTTTATATTAACTCGTGGTGTCTGTTTGTTTGAACCTTAGATTGCTTGCTTGCTTGATTGTCGGTCGCCAAAACTTTGGATCGATTTTTAACCCACTTTCTCGTTAGCTAGTGAACTGAAATTTTGCACGCAGTTTCGTGCCGATGATAAAAACGAAGTATCAAAATTTCAGATCGATCGCATGTACTGTAATTAAAATATTGAATTTTTAGATTATTTTATTTATCTCTATGTATCATGTTATTTTTTGAGATAGAGTGTCGCGGTGCGTATTATATTGAACATCCTTTCTGTCGCGCAATTATGTGCGTATTTTATTGACAACACTTTTTATAAACATATTCCTGATCGGTGCGCATTATATTAAACATGTTTTACGAGACATAACTACAATTTTGTATTTTTGGATGGTCTGGCGCTGCGTATTATTATGAACATTCTGTTAGTTACGTCTCGTACATAAAGGATTTATTGTGAAAAACTTGTTTTTTTAACGTTTTTTTTAAAGCATCTCAAAACTTTTAAGTTAGATAAACTGGTCGTAACGTTTTGACCATGAAGCGATATATAAGGGCTGGTACTGATTAAAATAATTTTGTTTGATTAATCGGGAAAAATTTAATCTTAGAAACTTAATAACAGCGTACGTACAGGGATGGTTGAGAGCAATGTGCCCTCTAAGGTTCGTTGGTCTGTGTGCAAAGTTGCACAGCATCCATTTTTCGTGCAATATTATACATAATTTGCTTTGCAGTCATTCTAAACAGTTGCGTGGCGTCTGTAAAATATCTGCGTGGCCGCGCAACCATGCAGTTCAAAGTGAACATCGGTTGAGAGTCAAATTTTTAACTTCAAAATTACACGTTGTGCAGGCATTGTGGTGTGAGGATGGTAGGTGGTTCACCATTTTCAGGGTAGGAGGCAATTTTTTGTAAGATCTATCTTATAAAGATTGTTTGTTATACAGATGGTCTGAGGGCTAAATCTGATTGTGATTCAGATGGCCATGATGTTATATAGGAAGCTACCGTCATATTTTAGGTTGTAAAACTAAAGTTAGGATGTTCAACTAATTATAGCATGTACAACTAATTATAGTGTGTACAATTAATAAAAGGATGCACCGATTATTAAGGATATACAACTAATGTTAGGATGTACAACTAATTTCCTGTCACGATTTGAAAACCGCAAAAACGAACAGAAAAACTTTTAAAAAAAAATATTAAAAAAAAATTTTATATATTTTTTTTTAATATAACTTCAAATGTACCGAAACATCAACAAGATAGAATAGCAGCCATTAATTGTTGCCTTTATAGTTTAATAAAAACAGTTTAATTTAAAATATTTGTGACACAATCAGTTATTGTACCCAGAATTTAAATATTGTGCGATGATTAGCATATTCCAAATCGTACGTTCATTTAAATGTTGGTTAAATTACTGTAGGTTAAAGTGTATACTTCCCGTCTGATTCTTACGGAGTTTTCGAATTACCCGTGATGAAAATACAATACGGCTTCGTTTATCTGCGTTGTTCTCCGTCGAGCATGAGTTTCACCCCTCGTCGTCCTGTCGTGTTTATCGTAAGATCACGCATGTTAACGTGAAGATGGTTGCTATCTCGCCCATCAGCCTTCAACTCAGTACGATATCATCGTGCTCGTACCCTGTTAACCGTTAGCTTCTAACCCCACCCCAGCCCACGCCCCGCGCCCCAGGCCACACCGTACGAGGCACCAGCTGCCCCCCACCCACGTTTCAAGGTTGCTGATACCTCCACTCCAATCTTGTCGTCTGTCTCCTGAGCACCATCTTCCAGACGCTGCCGTCATGCACTCCACACCATAGCCTTTCGATTTTAACGCGAGTCCGGCCTGTTGGAGTTCCCACGCCCCTGTGTGCGGTACCCGACCTCCAGGCCGAAAGGGGAGTATGAGGGCTGAATTCGGGAGTTACTGCTGCAACCACCAGTTCATTGCATTTATGTTTAAATTAGGTCATCGCGCGAGTGGAACTCATTTTTTTTTCCAAGCGGACTTGACGATTATACGGAAGTTTTCGTGAAACCAGTATCACTATAGCTAATCGAAAAGGTTTTTGGGGTGATGATTTGGTCGCTATGGTGACTAACACCGAGTCTTGGACCTACCACCGTTCATTCTCTCCGCGTCTGTTGTTCGCTACAACTAACCGGAGGGGGACTGTCTGTGATCTCTGGCAAGGCCGTGACCTATGACGTATGCCAAGGACTCAGAAGACAGTTAAATCTATTGTTTTACTTTTATAATTCTTATTTTTGTTGCGTGTTGGTGCCGGATATCGGTGTATTCCCCCCCCCCTTTCCCCAATCACCACCACCACCAACAACATCCCACCAGCGACCACGGTGATGGGCCGGCTAACAAACCTTAGAGATAAAACCAGCAGACAACGACTAGAACGTCACTCTACTTCATCAATGGACAGAAATTATACCCTGAGATTTAATTCAACGGCCGAATCCCACCTTCATTTCTTTCTCTCTCTCTCTCTCTGTGTCTCTCTCTCTCTCTCTCTCTCTCTCTCTCTCTCTCTCTCTCTCTCTCCTCTCTCCTCTCTCTCTCTCCTCTCATTTGGACATGGGAGGCTAATCTTGCACCAAATTAATGCTCTTCTGTGCAGCGTTTCCGCCCTTCCCTGTTTTGATGGGGAAAATTTTGATTTCTACAGTTCAAAGCCCAGGACGTAGGGGGGGGGGCGATTCGGTAGGGCTTAGGGCAGTGGAGTTGGAGGAGGGGAGAGGTTAATGCCGGAGTCGGTGGGTATGAAAGGGGGGGGGGAGATGAGCATCGCTGAATTGTTATGGAACTTAGTTTGCGTGGATACATGTTTTTGGTTTTAACGAATTTCAACTTTATTTGTATCCATTGAATTCGTCACGTGGGGGTTCAATTGAAAAAAAAAGTGTTTCTTTGTTTGTGTCCGTAGCTAGCATAAAGTTTTTTTTAAACTGATGCCCCCCCCTCCCCTACCCAAACTGGTTTGCATTTTGTGTCTTGTAATTTACATCTTTATGTGTATGTTTTTGTGTGTCCCATAACCTGGTGGTCGTAGGGGGTTCAAATGTTTCCATTAGAGCTTTATCCGAGCTTTGTAGTCCTTGGCGGCGCCCATCTCCTCTCCAGGTCAGCGGAGGACTTTTTAGCGATAGTCATTCATCAACATTTTAATTGTGGCTTTTAACGTGGGCTAGATCCCACGCCCCTAAGCTTGTGAGGCGAGCGCACTATTGACTTCGCTATCCAGCCACACAAATTGTGTACGTATAAAAATTAAACGAGGTTCAAACACATTTGTGTAGTTGACTGTCAATAATAAATGGAAACGGAATTCAAGTCAACACTGAGTAGAACCGTGTGTGCTTTATGCTGAATATTGAAGGGAAACAAATCGAACCGATCCAAAGAATGCAATAATCATCACCGATCAGATCTCATAGTTTCAGAAACTTGCGTAAACTGTGTGTCTTGCGGTAAGTGCCGGATGGCGTCGCCGTGCGTAAACTGTGTGCCTTGCGGTAAGTGTCGGATGGTGTCGCCGTGGGTAAACTGTGTGTCTTGCGGTAAGTGTCGGATGGTGTCGCCGTGGGTAAACTGTGTGTCTTGCGGTAAGTGTCTGATGGTGTCGCCGTGCGTAAACTGTGTGTCTTGCGGTAAGTGTCTGATGGCGTCGCCGTGCGTAAACTGTGTGTCTTGCGGTAAGTGTCGGATGGTGTCGCCGTGCGTAAACTGTGTGTCTTGCGGTAAGTGTCGGATGGTGTCGCCGTGCGTAAACTGTGTGTCTTGCGGTAAGTGTCTGATGGCGTCGCCGTGCGTAAACTGTGTGTCTTGCGGTAAGTGTCGGATGGTGTCGCCGTGCGTAAACTGTGTGTCTTGCGGTAAGTGTCTGATGGCGTCGCCGTGCGTAAACTGTGTGCCTTGCGGTAAGTGTCGGATGGTGTCGCCGTGCGTAAACTGTGTGTCTTGCGGTAAGTGTCGGATGGTGTCGCCGTGCGTAAACTGTGTGTCTTGCGGTAAGTGTCTGATGGTGTCGCCGTGCGTAAACTGTGTGTCTTGCGGTAAGTGTCTGATGGTGTCGCCGTGCGTAAACTGTGTGTCTTGCGGTAAGTGTCTGATGGTGTCGCCGTCTGGATCTTTATCCGTCAATGAATATACTGTAACATGTCTTCTAAAACTGTAATGACAGCCATAACCGCGCTCATCATACCATTGGCTCATCATACCATTGGCTCATCATACCATTGGATCATCATACCATTGGCTCATCATACCATTGGCTCATCATACCATTGGCTCATCATACCATTGGCTCAACATACCATTGGCTCATCATACCATTGGCTCATCAAACCATTGCCTGATTTGATTGTGATTTAATCATGACAATGTCAAGCACAACATAAAAATCAATTTTTTTTTAAAATGAGCATCAAGAAACCAAGACATCAAAAACGCTAAAACATCTAGAAAAGAAGACACATTGAAACTCTTACATACACAAACAATAAGAACGATGAGACCATTAGAACCATGGCACCATTAGAACCATGGCACCATTAGAACCATGGCACCATTAGAACCATGGCACCATTAGAACCATGGCACCATTAGAACCATGGCACCATTAGAACCATGGCACCATTAGAACCATGGCACCATTAGAACCATTAGAGCATGGCACATTAGAACCATGGCACCATTAGAAACATGGCACCATTAGAACCATGGCACCATTAGAACCATGGCACCATTAGAACCATGCACCATTAGAACCATGGCACCATTAGAACCATGAGCACCATTAGAACCATGGCACCATTAGAACCATGGCACCATTAGAACCATGGCACCATTAGAACCATGGCACCATTAGAACCATGGCGCTAGCATCATTGGCACTAAGGAACTATTAATTCTTGACACCGTAGCACAAAGAACTGTTAAATAAAGAAGCCATAACACCAAGGAACCAATAGAAATCATAGACACCATAGACACCATGGAACCATTAAACTAGAAACGAAGACACCAAGGAACCATTAGAAATCTAGACACCATTAGACACCAATGAACCATTAGAACATAGACACCATAGACACCAAGGAACCATTAGAAATCATGACACCATAGACACCAAGGCACCATTAAACTAGACACCATAGAACCATGGCACCATAGAAACCATGACACCATTAGAAACCACGTCACCATTAGAACCATGACACCATAGAAACACGTCACCATAGAAACCATGGCACCATAGAACCATGACACCATAGAAACATGGCACCAAGAAACCATGGCACCATAGAACCATGACACCATAGAAACCACGCACCATAGAAACCATGACACCAAGAAACTACGTCACCATAGAACCACGTCACCATAGTAACCATGACACCATTAGAACCACGTCACCATAGAAACCATGACACCATAGAAACTACGTCACCATAGAAACCACGTCACCAAGTAACCATGGCACCATAGAAACTACGTCACCATAGAAACTACGTCACCATAGAAACCACGTCACCAAGTAACCATGACACCATAGAAACTACGTCACCAAGAAACCACGCACCATAGAACCATGACACCATAGAAACCACGTCACCAAGAAACCATGACACCAAGAAACCACGTCACCAAGAAACCATGACACCAAGAAACCACGTCACCAAGAAACCATGACACCAAGAAACCATGACACCAAGAAACCACGTCACCAAGAAACCATGACACCAAGAAACTACGTCACCAAGAAACCACGTCACCAAGTAACCATGACACCAAGAAACCACGTCACCAAGAAACCACGTCACCAAGTAACCATGACACCAAGAAACCATGACACCAAGAAACCATGACACCAAGAAACCACGTCACCAAGAAACTACGTCACCAAGAAACCACGTCACCAAGTAACCATGACACCACGAAACTACGTCACCAAGAAACCACGTCACCAAGTAACCATGACACCAAGAAACCACGTCACCAAGAAACCATGACACCAAGAAACCACGTCACCAAGAAACCATGACACCAAGTAACCATGACACCAAGAAACTACGTCACCAAGAAACCACGTCACCAAGTAACCATGACACCAAGAAACTACGTCACCAAGAAACCACGTCACCAAGATACCATGACACCAAGAAACCACGTCACCAAGAAACCATGACACCAAGAAACCACGTCACCAAGAAACCATGACACCAAGAAACCACGTCACCAAGAAACCATGACACCAAGAAACCATGACACCAAGAAACCACGTCACCAAGAAACCATGACACCAAGAAACCACGTCACCAAGAAACCACGTCACCAAGAAACCATGACACCAAGAAACCACGTCACCAAGAAACCACGTCACCAAGTAACCATGACACCAAGAAACCATGACACCAAGAAACCATGACACCAAGAAACCACGTCACCAAGAAACTACGTCACCAAGAAACCACTTCACCAAGTAACCATGACACCAAGAAACCACGTCACCAAGAAACCATGACACCAAGAAACCATGACACCAAGAAACCTACGTCACCAAGAAATCACGTCACCAAGTAACCATGACACCAAGAAACCACGTCACCAAGAAACCATGACACCAAGAAACCTTAAAAGCAAGGAACCATGACCCTAATAAACCCTGATACCAAACTGTTAACTACAAGCTCGGTATCCGCCACTGCCTTGGGGGACCTATTGTTATGGACTCCGGATTAAAAGCAGAAACACGAGCGGTGACGCGGCCTGACAGGTTCAATTCTTTCAACTCTGATCCGTCCTTTGTCTTCGTCTGACTGGTCATTGTGTTTTCCTGACTGGTCAATTGTCTTTCTCCAACATTGCCTATCGATTCTTTCATCCTGGGTTTCTTTTCCACACAGTTTTTTTTAACCTTAATAGAGAAAATTGAGTAAAAACTGCGCTGCTTTTAACGATATTTCAAACGACTTTCGCCATTTACGCACGATGACAAGAAAGGGTTTTCTTCCAACGCACCAAATTTCATCATCTTTGAACATACTACTAATGAATGCACCGCGACTCGTTTCTTGTGTGACCAGAGGACCCAAGGGCTGACTGATGCCAGCGAGTTTTATTCTTCTCTCTAAAGCTGCGGTAAAAGGGGAAAATAAATTGGAATGAGGTGAATTTTAAAAAGTGAACAGGAAAAAAAAACATCAGAGGAAGGAAGAACAGGGGTGACACGAAAGGAAAGAATAGGGGAAAGGGGGTGGGGTGCTGTTTCGTGCTTTAATCTCCAACTCGATAGGCTATAAGATTTTAAAGTCGCATTTGACATCAGGACAAGGTCTTTGAAGAAAAAATCAATATGGAGCTGAACTTTAAATTCAGACTTGAAGAGCAGTTTCCTTTCAAGAAAATAGAGGGATATATTTTTTTTTGGATGGTATTTTATTTATTTCCATCTAGACATTGATAAGAAAGGTGGTAGCGATTTAATTGGAAATTTGAAATTTGGCTTTCTCAATTTGTTAGTCTCTAGAACATTCGACATTATTATTTGGTGGTGACAGTAGAGTTTCTGTCATTTGTGGCCATAGTGTTAAATTGGTAGTCATGGTGATACTGTCTGTGTTGACTGAAAATCAGGTCAACCACAAACTTGTGGGAGCTTTATCAACAGGTGAATCAACACAACCTGGGGTGAGATGTATCAACAGGTGAATCAACACAACCTGGGGTGAGATGTATTAAGACTTAAGGGACTTATTTTTTTATTTGAGAGAATGTCTATATCAACGGTGGCCAAACCGCGGCTCGCGAGCCGCATGCGGCTCTTCTGTGTTCACTTTGCGGCTCGCGAACAATTTATGAAATATATGTAACACGGATTCCCGGCAGATTTCCAAGCCAGGTTTAATAAACCATATTGCTACAATGCGGCTCTCAACAAGTTTTTTTATTTTAAATCATAGAAGTAAAAAAAGATTTTAAAAAAACAACGTGTTTATAAGCGGACTTAAAAGAAGAAAATAAGTTAAAACTTATTAGTTCAAGTACCTCCATTTAATATGACCAAAAACGTGGGACGTTATCAGGTTTAACATATGCGGTTCACTCATTCTCTCACTTATATATTACTCTTTTGCTTTCTAAATTAGAAATCTTTAATTTTTATACCAAACACCCGTCCCACGTTTTTAGTCATATTAAATCGAAGTACTTGGAATAATAAGTTTTAACTTATTTTCTTCTTTTTAGTCCGCTTATAAAAACGTGGTTTTTAACAATCTTTTTTTTACTTCTATTTATTTTATTCTTTTTATTCCACTTATAACAACCTGGTTTTTTAAAAATATTTTTTACCTCTATTTATTTTACCAAACACATCCCAAGCGCCCACCCAACGTTTTAAAAACATTGTGATGTGGTCACGGGGTGAACTCACGGATGTCAAAAAAAGCAGACGGTACAGATGCTTTTATATAGACTATATATAAACTAAAAAGTTCAATAATTTAATAACGGTAAATTCGATCGATCTGAAATTTTGATACAATGCATTGTCATCCAAGATCTATCTGTGGTAAAATTTTCAGATCTCTGAGACTATCAGAAGTGGTTCAATTTTACGTTGGCAGATTTAAAAAATCTTGGACAAACAGGAACGAAAGCGAGTTAATAAAACGTGGTTAAAATGGCTCTCAGTTACTTCAGGCCTGGCCATCCCTGGTCTAGATGAAATTAAGGATATTAAGTTATTAAAAATAGCAGTAAGGGTTATCATATAAGGACAAATAACATGACTTAATTCCTTCTTTTTTAGAAGAAAATAAAACAAACCCGTAAAAACAAAGTTTTCTACTATAAATCCCTTATATTTGAGTCATAATTATAAGTATTGATTATTTTCCAACGCCACAAATATTTACAGACTGACAACGAGTGATGTCCCCTGTCTTTTAACGGGGGATGGGACGTGAGGGGGTGTCGGCACGACGGTCGACGTCTAAGCGTCAACTCAAACTCACGTGGGAAAAAAACAATAACAAGCCGTGAATTTGAATTACATACGTTATATAAGGAAAGACTAAAAATGCATTAATATAATTACGGTTCAATCGATCGATCTGAAATTTCAATACGATGCATTGTTAGGTGAGATGGGTCCGTGTGCCAAATTTCAGCTCGATCGGATCACTGGAAGTGGGTCATTTTTGACTTTTGTTTCTCCGCCCGCCCAGCCCATGAGATGATGAGATGATGAGACGGCCGCGAAGTTAATATAAGGGATTTAAAAACACATACACACACCCAAAGCCAAAATAAATATAACATTACTAATGTGCCTCCTTCAATATTTAGATACGAAAAAACTCTAGAGCATATTTTCATCGATTTCATTGAGTTTGTTGTACATGAAAGGGGACAAGTGGGTCGAGCGGTAGCGCGCCGGGCTCTCGTACCTAGACTCTCGAGGGTCACGGGTTCGAGCCTCGAGAGTCATGGGTTCGAGCCTCTATGCAGTCAAGGTCCCCGAGTTCCCCCAGCTTCGAATGGGTACCTGACATCGTTTAAGGGAAAGTAAAGGCGGCTGGGCAATGTGTTAGCCACACAATCCCTCGCTCTTCATGGTCTCAAGATGGACTTAACTTTTCCTTTGACTTTATTGCACAGGGGAAATTGTCGAAATTTTGAAAGTGATATTCTGATAAATTTCGGACACAAAATTAACTCTGTCCAAAATGACCTGTGGCGAGCTGCGTGTAGGGGCGTAGTTGGTAGGAGGTAGGGAAAGGGTAATGGGGATTTCTGGCGGCGGTTTGTTTATCAGAACAAGGGAGGACGTTATTTTCTAGGGAGTTATTTTTGTTTTTTTAAAACGGAGCGAACTCCTCGCAGCTCTGTTTGTATTGTAATCTCCCATCTTCACAATGAATTCCCAGTGCGTGCCAAATAGGCTCAAGAAAAAGAACATAATAATAATAAAACACACACGCACACACACACAAATATATATAAAAAGGAGAAAAAAAAGGAAATTAATGCTTCCTCGTCCATTGCCTTTTGCCAAAATTTCGCATCCATTCACCAGATCATAACAAAAACATGCCGTAACTTAATAGAGCTGAAAGCAAATGAGGACATAAACGCTTTTATGGGAGCGTCGATGCCATAGCGAATTTTTTTTTATTTTTATTTTTTTTATGCAAAGCCGAACTCACAGCCCCCAGACGTGATATCAAACGGAGACCTAGAAAACAAAATATGTGGAGCTTCATTTCCTCCGCCCGCCCCAAGAAAGCGGCAGTGTTAAATACACCATCAGAGTGCCTGAAAGCTGTGAATTGTGAGAGACAGAAAAAACGCACTGTCACTCCATGTGACGTACTTAAGATGGCTGCCCGACTCTAGGGAGTTCCGCTTCCGTTGCAGGATCCATGAAAATCAAAACACTGTCCCGATTTTACGAAACACGTTTTTTTCCCTTCTAAAGTGTCAACGCAAATGCGAGATAGGCCGAAAATGAATGCTAAATGTTTATTTCGTTGCATTTATAATTAGATACTATACCAGGTGTGTTAAGATTTCCATTTGTATATATATGTATATACGAAAAAATATGAACTTTTATTAAATTAGTAGGGGGACTAATTGACGGTTCACGATGAGTAAAATATTTTTTTCTGGCTTGGTTTTTTCCTGGGAGGGAAATGCGACGTCACTGGCATGAAGTTGGGGTTTTCGAACCGTGGCGCTGAATTTGGAGGGTTGTACGTGTAACTACTCGATCCCTTGGTGTTGGGGTTTAGCTGACCCCCATTTTGGGGTATTCGCCATTGGCTGTGATGGTAGTCGCCCACTCGTGTCTATCTGTCATTGTAAATGTGACTTCTGTGTTTATTGTGGTGTTTGTCTCTGCAAATGCCTCAAATAGAAATAGTTTCGAACAGGAGTCTGACACAGATTGTTACGTAGGATTACTCCCTCAGCCACCGGGAGTAACGATAACATCCCGGGATTCAAAGAGAAACGAGACGGGACTTAACTGTGACGTTCATGTTACAGCTGTGCATTGTGTGTCCAGCTTTGAATGTACACTTACTATATTACTTTAAATATGTATATCATGCAGTATCTCTCTATATTTATACTAATACATCTATATATTATATAGCTCTGGTTACTATATTTAAAATTTTGCTTTAGTTTTATATTATTCTAAACTTTCTTGTGAATTTTCAAGAAATATTCTGTTACGTTTTTTTTAAAGTCCCATTTACTAAGGGACATACGTTTTATGGCTTTATGGCTTTGTAAAATATTTTTTCATAATTTTCAAATATTCTTTCCATTATATAATTTATGTATTCGAAAAAGCCAGGGTAAATGGCATTAGTATTTTTATTTTGTAGTGCACTGCATTACAGAATGTGTGCCGTTTCTATTTTACTATACGCTTCATGGCCCGAAGCTACAAAAGTTGACTCTGCAATCTTTGTCTATACAAACCGTCTGGCAGCGGTCGTAATCACGCGAACCACCAATGTTATTACGCATGTTATGGAAAAAAACACATTTTGAGTTAACTCTTACAATTTATTTTTTGTTTGCGAGTAGCTGGCCCTTTCCCTCGGACCGAGCAAAGTACTTTATTCGACGAGCGCTTATATAACTGATTGCACAAAGATCATAGGTCCGAACAATATCCCCCAGACCGAAATTCATTATGATGCCGACGTCTACGCCTCTGGCGGCATTAAATATGGATAAGAAAACCTCATTTCGACTGTATGAGCAGTGGCGTGTCGAGGGGGAGAATGAAGCCTGCGGCATGACTAGACACTGCATAGCTTTCAAGACATTGACTAATGTAAGATTTTTGCGTCTTTCTTTTTTAAGTAATTTTTTTTTAAGTTTTAAAAATTTTCCATTAAAAGAAGGAGAAAGCCGTTCATTTTCTTCTTTGAAAGTTATTTTCCCTTTGAATAAATACCTTGATACGACCTTCACATTGTGATGCCTTAACATGATATCCGCCCTCGAGCTTGATGTGCTTTAATATAATATACACTTACAATCTGGCGGTGTTTTAACATGGTATATGCCCTCGACTATGTGGTGTTTTAACATGATATACGCCCTCGACTTTGTGGTGTTTTAACATGGTATACGCCCTTGAGCTTGGGGTCCCTTTACATAATGGTCGTGTACCTATAAAGCTTAAAAGACGAGTACAAATGGACAGAAAAAGTTCCTGATCCGGACACAAAGAAATATGAATGGTGTAACTTTGTAACCACGAGGCCACGTTGGTGTTCTAATGTGTAGCACTCAAGTTTTAAATATCACGTAATGTATTGGGTATTTGCATTAGCAACTATGTAATGACGGGGTTTGCTACACCCCTTGTCCATCATATGTGCGCAATGTTCAGGCTCCATTCCTTAGAATCGTCAGATCTATTGCTTAAACTTGCTTTCAATAAACTTTGGTTGTAAGTCTTAAATCTGTACACCTCTTATCTGTTTCAGACGCTCATCTAATCTGTTTCAGACGCTCCTTCTTTACAGATGATTATTGCGTCCTATGCTTATCTATGGTTTGTGTTTAGTCCTGCATTCTTATTAGAGTTTTAAATGTTGATAAAGTGTTGGCTTTCCTGGTTTCTTCAGGCAACCAATTCCACGCCCGAATTCCGGAAGGGAAGAACGAAAACTTGTATGTGTTTGTTCTTGCATACGGAATAAGAAAGGTGTTTTTATCCTTATGTCTATCTGAGGGTTGTATTAAGTTATCTTTGTGTTGTATTTCTAAATTAGAGTTAATTGCTTTATGTATGATTACTACTTTACTCTTGGTTCTTCTATCCTCTAGTGTTTCAAGGTTTAATGATTAAACTAATGGTGTTATTCTTGTCAGTTTTGAATATTCTCCAGTAATGAATTTGGCAGCTCTTTTTTTAATTTGTTCTAGTTTATCAATGGTTTCTACACCTCTTAGTTGGATATGCTCAAAGAATATTAAGCGCATAATTTAACAAACTGTTGCTGTTATTACTATTACTAGGTTCTACTGAGGTGCCTAAGGCCCCCACTTCTTCCAATAGCCCAAGTAACATACGTGAATGTTATTGCATGCGTTCGCATCAGTATGTCCGACAACCAGAAATTGGTATGTGAATGAGTTCAATAAAAAGAATGAATAATAAAATTTTGAAAAAAAAATGACACCTTTCCAGTCCATGAAGGACTATGGGGCAAGTGATGTAGCGTTCACAAGTTTTTAGCCACCACTAACGAGCAGGGGAATGTGTGGCCAGCACAATGACCCAGGGGCCCAGCCAGTACCCGGGCTCGAATACGCGACTCGTGATCTTCCTCGGATCGATAGTCCAGTGCGCTACCACTTAGACCATCGCGCCCCTGTAATTAAATTTTAGTTCATTCGAATGATTTATTTTTCACAAAATTTCTCTATATACAACATTTTATAATTTTATAATTTAAAAAATGACCCCCTTTCCAGTCCATGACGGACTATGGGGCAAGTGATGTAGCGTTCACAAGTTTTTAGCCACCACTAACGAGCAGGGGAATGTGTGGCCAGCACAATGCCCCAGAGGCCTTGCCAGTACCTGGGCTCGAAATTATAAATCTACAAATTTATGTTGAAAATAAATCATTGAAACGAAAACATCTTATGTGTGCTCCATGGCGTAGCTCACGTTTTTAACTATTAACGGCTCTTTGACCGCATCTATCATAATACCGCCCAACGGAAGCATAGAATGTAATTTGACAGACACAAAAGAATTAGCCGCGTTTTGTTCCCTTCAATTCCGTACTGAAACCTAAAAAAAATAAAAAAATAACCAAGGTCATTTGTGCGTCAACAACACGAACCAAGTGCAAAATCTGACCATTGTTGTATAACGGGGAGTAGCTATTTAAATGACACACCCCCTCTCCCGAGCCCCAACCCTCCCACCCCTCACTGTGTCTGGAGAATTTAAATGGACTCACCCTAAACTAGCTTCCTGTTGCGTCACTCAGTAGTGCACCGGTCCAAGACGAATCTATCAAGGAAGCCATTGATTGGTCGAAACTCCAGGCGTTTTAAGTTTAAGGGGGAAAAGTGCGCGTGTGTATGTGTGTGTGTGTGTGTTTGTGTTCGTGTTGGGGGGGAGAGGGTGCTGGACTTACAAGTGGATTACAAAGGATGGTGGACATTGTGATGACGTCACTGTTATCTCATTATAGTTGACTGGATGCGGGAAGAATGTTACAAAGCTCCAGGCAGAGATTCGTCTGGAGACCGCGACAGTTCAAATTATACAACAGGAAGATTTCTTCTACTCTAATGCATGATAGTTGACAGATGCCTAACCTATTTAAACCAGATACACTATTGTATCGTAGAAAAGCTATCTGCATTTTGCAGAAACATTTGCATTTTTTAAGGTTACTTTATCTTGATATAAAATAAAAAACTTTATTACAAAAACCATTGTTTCAAAATAGCTGTGATTGACACCATGTTTCAATCGTTTTATTTTACCGTCGACCCCAAAGATATGTTAGCTTCACCTCACTGCAGTGGAGCGTGTCGGTGGATAACAACTGGATAACGGACAGTTATCGCCTCTGCTCCTGTCTAAACTTGCCGAGGACTTCAATGTCAATTTCATAAAACCATTCAATCGTGACTCAATCTTTATTCATTTATATTTTTATCAGTGTCATAACGACCGATTTTCTTTTTAACGTGAATTTACCGGAGTTGATGAATTTTACATTAATGAAATTCAAATCGTTGTTTCGTTGACACTTTAAAGAAATAATTACTTCAAATAAGAGAAGGTTATAGTAATGTATTTTTAAAACTGTTAAGAATAGCTCCATCTTGCTAAAGATTTTTCCCCGTTATATAAATCTCTGACATTCGAGTGGTCAATCTGACCAGTCCTTCAACTGCGGATTTTGAACTAATATTAATGCACTTATTTGATACTTTCCTACCACACAAATAGAAATTCTATATTCAGTTTTCAGTTACGTCCAATTAGTCCCACGCCCGTCACACAGGTTGACCCGATAGCCGGGGGGGGGGAGAGAAATGATTGTGGGTGTTGAGGCATTGGCAGAGGGAGGTGGGGGAGTTGGCGGTGCGAGGACTTCACCCGTACATAAATTCGCTCACTTTCGACCTCCCCCAACCCCTCGACATCAGACGCGGGTGTTATGCCCGCAATCGAAAACGTCAGCAGAAATCTAGCCCGTCACGTGACCCTTTCATCAAGAAGAAATCAAAACGAGTCCCTGTAATGACCGGGTTCAGCTGCATCCGTCCGAGCAGGTTGGTTCTCGTAACGAGGGCTGACATTTTCTCGGGTCTATTATTACCGAGAATTTTTCTTAAAAATTTAAAAGTTGGTATAAATTGAGCGATAAGTAGACGGTGACCACAAAGTGATCTAACGAGCGTTGACTGAGGGCTTAATTGTTGTCTCGGGGATTGATGAGCCACGCCCCCCAAAAACTGGGACTTCCTGGCAATCTTTCTGACAATAGTGACGGCCCTCGTCCAGCCTCGTGGTTCGTTCCTCTAGTACTTAGAGCCTCATATTTGACAAGTAACATCCGGTTCCTTGTAGATGAGGCATGCCGGGAGGAGATATTTATAGACGGGTTATTCACGACTTTCGAAGAGTGCAAGAAAGTCCCCCAATTAGACAACCATCAGTTGAATGCAATATATTTACATTTGATTTTATAGTGTGTGTGTTGTTGTTGTTGTTTTTTGCGCTTAAATATGTGCAAGTATCATTATGTTGCAGTCTGTGGTTAACACACCGTGTTTTCGATGTCTAGGGGTATGTTGGTAATAAAAGCACACACAGGGGACTTAAATGTTACTATCAAGCAAGTAATAAAAGTTCAATAGAGTTTACGTTAAGCCAATGTTTGAACCTTTAATAAATACTAATGAATAAAGATTGGGGGGTGGGGGGGACTGAACAGTTCTACTTTTTTTTGGGTTGTATTAACTTGATGCGGCCCAGCATCACCCAGACTCTGACTTATGCGGCCCCCGAGGCAAATTGAGTTTGAGACCCTTGATTTAAATATATTATGTATATGTAATTTACTACGACAATCACAATATATGAAGCCAAAATTTTTACTATGACCTGAGGTCCCAGGTGTAAGTAATCTTACCTGTTGGAGTGCGATTTGTATCTTTAGTTCGATAATTTCTTTTTTTTTAACGTGATCTTTCAACCACATTTGTTCTCGAGCTTTACTATTTTTTGCCGGCTCTTTTAGCTTTCAAGTGACCTAGTATCCGTTGCACCGATACCTTCCCAAAATGTTTGTATCGATGTTGCCCTTTGTTCTCCAGTTAATCAACAACCGATGAAATGGGAAGCCTGTCATCTGTAGAACTAAACAAACACTCAGTGGCGTAGCTAAGGGGGTGGTGGGGGGCGATTCGCCCCTCGCGGCAAAAGTTCTAGCTACGCCACTGCAAGCACCCATCCTTGCACCACCATTTCTGACATCCACATCAAAACACATTTGCGACTTCCTTGGACCCCAAGTAATTGCACTTCTAGTTTTAAAGGGCCGTATCCTGCTTGTCAAATGCCTCTACTAAAATTTTGCTACATACCACGCTTAGTAAACAATATATTAATTGTCCGCCTGAAAAAAGAGTATTTTAATGAACCATACTAATAAATACATACAGATTCCGTTGTAAAGTAATAAAACACCAACCGTCTCCATTCGAATGGCTTATTATGCCTCGTATCTAACCCAAACGTGATTCTACAAACATTCAAAGTCGACATCGTCAAACAAACCAGGGGGGACAGGAAGTTCGCGACCGACAGAGTAATCAATGGGTGCCACATGGGCTACCCGGGGCCCCTCCGGGGGCGTATTTGTGGGCCAAACCTGCTCTCCCCCCGCCACGCTCTTGTGTTGGTTCTGTAATGATTCCAGAGCGCTGTGCTCGGGCGCTGGTGGACCTCAGACCTTTAGTCTGTGTATACAAAACGAGGCTGCACATAATTCCTGGCACATGCGACAGCCGCTAGTGAATTGACGGCATTTATGTTTTTTTGGTCGGGAGACACGGGATTGTTAAAATCAGGCACAAAAGGGGGGAAATCACGGGGAGACCACTCGTGTTTATATTTAACCCATGACATGGTTGTGGCAACAGGAAAAATATGTACGTGTGGGGTGTGGAGGTGTTTGTTTCTTGGGAGGATGGGTCGGGGGTGTGGTGTGTGTGTGGGGGGGGGGTTTCTTGTTGGATTAGGGCAGGGGTCTCCAAACTATTATGCCGGTGGGCCGCATTAACTGTCAAACAGCAGTTTGGGGGCCGACTACACACAGTTTTGTGGTAAACTACCGGTAAAAATAGTATAATTTTTTTTTAGATGATTAGATCTCAAGGGGCCGGATGATAGGGCCTCGCGGGCCGTAGTTTGGAGACCCGTGGATTAGGGATACAGCGTTTATAGGGGAAAAATATCTAAGTGTTAAACTTGTCTGCTCCCTATTGGAATAAAATTTAATGTGCATCAATTACAACCAACATGAAAATCACTTTGATTTACAAAAGTTTAGTTCAGGGGCGTACGAATGGGTGGGGAGCTGTCAGCCCTGAACATCGATTTCCTTTTGCGGCCATCCGCCAAAATATTTTTTGTAGAAAGGCGCCGGCAGCTAAATTCTTTTATCGCCCGGGGTGCCACTAATTCCTTTTACGCCACTCTTTCATTTGAAGACTTCATTCCATGTGCCTTATTTGGCAAACCATGAGCCAAACAAATGTAAATCTCGTTAAGAACACGCTTTACGCGAGAACGAGATTATCGCTTGGCCGTGAACGATTTAGAAAATCATTTTACAGCAAACAAATATGTCGCGATTGAATACAATGACAAAAATCTGTCATCCAATGACAACGAATCTTCATTCTTGAGTCTAGTCCATGAATTGCTCTAGCTTGTTGCAATACAATCAGACGCAACATAAAGAAAGCGGATGAACACGTGGGGAAAAAATATATATTTTTTTTTATAAATTGTATCATTGCGTCTGCGGGAGAAAAAGCGAAACCACAAAAATAAAGAAAACAAGAACAAACATACAAACAAACAAACAAAAACACGTGGAAGTTTGTCTTTGCTCCATCTCCCGTCTCTCAATGTTTTCCCCATAATTAAATCAAGCTGGAAGGCGAACGCGGAATATCGCCTTCGTTTCAAAGCAATAATTGACATTTTCTCCTTTTGTCTCTCAGAGGTAAGACAAAAGATGTGGGGTAATGCTTGGCGGCCTTCAAGGAACAATTTTATTTGCGTCCTACTCCACCCCCCCTCCCCCCCGAAAAAAATATTTAAACAACCTGACTGTTACCATTCTGTAAGCTGGTAGTACACAGTGCTTCCTGACAGTGCATAGCGCTTCCTGACAGCGCACATTACTTCCTGACAGTACACTGTACTTCACAACAGTACACAGTACTTCCTGACAGTACGCAGTACTTCCTGACAGTACACAGCAATTCCTGACAGTACACAGTACACAGTACTTCCTGATAGTACACAGTCCATCTTGACTGTACATGGTGCTCGGTGTTGATCTAAATACATGCGTGTTGGTGTCCGTATGCCTAATTGCGCAAATGATGTCATGAAATATGACGATGAATACATCCTGAAAGGAGTTGTTGAATACATCCTGAAAGGAGTTGTTGAAGACATCCTGAAAGGAGCTGTTGAAGACATCCATAAAGGAGTTGATGAAGACATCCTGAAAGGAGTTGTTGAATACATCCTGAAATGAGTTGTTGAATAAATCTTGAAATAAGTAGTTGGCGAAATACTGATAAAGGTTGTTGAAGATATCCTATGGATCAGGCTACTTGATTCACAAGAAACATCTTTCTGTATCTAGAGAACAGGCTGTTAGCGTCATTAGAACCATCTTTCTGTATCTAGATGACAGGCTGTTAGCGTCATTAGAACCATCTTTCTGTATCTAGATGACAGGCTGTTAGCGTCATTAGAACCATCTTTCTGTATCTTGAACCCATCCTGTTCCCATCTAGCATGACAGATGGACCTGTAGTCTTCTCCGAGACATCCTAATAGAAACAAGTTATCCTTCATTAGCCTCGCACCCATTAACGTCCTCATCCGCCATAACAAACGAATCATTCGTATGTTTCTCATCAGCACTGTGCGATGCAGGTAATGCAACTATTATTAAGCCAGATCGGGGATTCCCACACTAGGGACTAGCAGTGCTAATTCGTTGATAGATTACATTTGTAATATGTGAAACGCAGCAAATTGCCGAAATATCCCATCGCACCATTGGTACACCCATCGCACCATTGGTACACCCATCGCACCATTGGTACACCCATCGCATCATTGGTACACCCATCGCACCATTGGTACACCCATCGCACCATTGGTACACCCCAGAGTACTCGCTGTAGCTCTGATCATACTAAGGCCGAGGATATGCACTCTCCCATACAGTAAATCCCACACCTAAAACTTAACACACAAACATCCCACACTTGAGAATCAGTGTGTGATTTTGGAAAAGAAATAAAAAGTTATTAGTTTTGAATGATGAAAAAAAATGAAATAAAATGACATCGAAAGGAGTCATCCATGAAAGTCTTTAAAAATAACAGATGTCATCGAAGAATTGTAACAAATTTGCTGCTGGATAGAGTAGTAAATAGTGCGCTCGCCTCACAAGCTGAGGGGCGTGGGATCTAGATCGCGGCAAGGCTACAATAAAAATGTTGATCAATGACTATCGCTAAAAAATCCTCCGCTGACCTGGAGAGGAGATGGGCGCCGCCAAGGTCTACCAAACCCCGAGAAAGTTCAAATGGAAACATTAGAACCCCCTACGATCACGAGGTTATGAGACACAAAAAACAACAACAAACTATAACTAGTATTCTACTGCATCTTTAAACCTAGCAACTCTATGAAAATAGAAATATATTATTTGAGATTATGCGCTCCATGTATGTAATTCGCAGCCTCCTATCTTTTCCGTAGATAACACATTTCCCTCGATGAGACTTTAGTAGCACACTACGATAGCGCCCACACACAAAAGAAAAAAATATTTAAAAATCATCAACCAGCAAGTAAAGGTCCAAATATCCAAAAGTCCAATGCATCGCTTTATCCCTGACCACATTCCTCAAGTACAACATGCAGCCAGCCGGGTCATAAATATAAAATATCATGCATGGCTTCGTACAAACATCAAATGGCATTGTTCAGAATTATTATTTCCGAGTCATTCAAACATCAATTTCAATTGCGGGGACACATTATTTCCACGCCCTCATAAAAATTGAAGTTTCCCCCATAAATTGCAAAAAAAATTAAAACAAATAATTAAAACAGAGAAAAACCCCACACAACTTTAATTATGTTTCTCTATCCAACTAAATGATCCAAGTCATTATTTATTCGTGCTGACGAGAAAAACAAATTATTTTTTTTCTCGGCGCTTTATACACGATTGCGTTTGAAACCAGGGGTTCCAAAACTGTTGAGGTTGTCTCATTACAGATTTCTGCGTCACCACTTCGCGAATCATTCATAAGGGCGCGTTACAGATGAGTCTTAGCTGTACAATTTTATAATCAACAAGCCCACACAGATAAAGGGATGTCAAAATATTGACTAGCGTTACAAGTTTTGAACTCTCGCTGGAGTCGGCCCTCGTCAAAACTCGCCAGGATTCTTCTTATCGATCTTTGAGATCCTGATGATCCTGTGAACAATTAAAGAAACCCCGAGCATATGACCGCACCGAGCAGACTTCATTAATCGATGCAGTAGATGAGTAAGGCAAGCGCATGGAAACCCCCCCCCCAAAAAAAATAATAATCGTATAGCTGCTCCTAATATCCTCCTCATACAGCGAAAGAAGAAGCCTGTGACGTTTGAAAACATGGAAAATTACATCTATGTTTGAAATGAGTTTGTCATTAAAAAAGAAACAACACAACTGCACATTGTAATTGTGTATAGGACTAGAAGACGATGTTGATAAATATTGGGGGGGGGGATGCATGTAATAAAAGGTAAATTGAATTAAGTCGTGTTTAAACATTAAAAAATAAAACATTTCTGAAAGTTTGGTGGACGCCAGCCATTAAAATGTTGAGGGACCCGATCAATGATCTAATGAGTCAGAAAGGGGGGGGGGCGGGGGCAGCTTTGTCATCTCGATCTGTTTATTACTCCCCGAAATCCTCCATGCACATCCCGTCCCCGTGGCATTTGGGAACCGCAGAGAGGTGATAAAGAAATATGTCGTGGGGGGCGGGAGGGGGGGGTTGGAGATCCGGTTAGTGGCTCCCCCGGGTCCCACCGCCAATTAAATTACTGTGATATTTATATCAGGGGCGGAGGAACAGGCCCCTCCGCTGGTGGTGTTAGCCGAACTGTGAGGGTGGGCGCCTCGCTCGGGCTGGCCCGGTAGCCCGCGGCCCCCATCGTCAACACCGCGTTAAACACCTCCAGTACCCGCCCCGTCAAGTCCAATTGTCCCGCTGCCACGAGCCGTTCCGTTTAGGTCACGTCTTAAACCTAACCAACAATCCCATCTTTTCTTTCTTTACTCACCATATCGATTCCAATATAAACATAATCATATTTATCCCCCCCGCCCCCCCTCCTACCCACCCCAAAATCCTCCCATCACACTCATACCAAATCAAACTAAAAAACCAATCACAAACCAACCTCATTTTACAAATAATTCAAATCCCAAACCCACACAAAAAAACCATAACAAAAACCCCCACCATCACAAAACTTTTCCTACCAACCTAACTACACTCAAAAATATTTCCCCAAAATACCCCAACCACCTTCCCCCCACACTTCCCCCCACCCCCCCCAAACCCACCCCAACCCTACCTACCCACAAACTACCCCCCCCACAAAACACCCCCCACCCACACCAAACAACACCCCCCCCCCCCCTTCCCCCCCTCCATACACACAAAAACCCCCCCCTTCTTATACTAACAACCCCACTCAAAATCCCATCCACCTCCAAACAAACACCCCCCCCCACTTAACCAATCCCTAACCCACCACCCAACAAACCCCCACACCCATTCACCACACCACCTCCGCGCTGCCACACTTTCTTCTCCCAATCCACTCTACCACTTCTATATATAGAAGAGTATATATAGAGACCTCCTAACCATACCCCCTCCCCTCTTCCCCCCACTTAAACCTACCACCACAACCCTACCACAACTACCCATCACCCCCCCCCACCCCAAAACACACTTCCCATCACCACCAACTCTATTACTACCACCCACACACTCGCACCCCTCTCTCCACCAACTAATACCCCTCACGCACCCACCACACACACCCACCAACAAAAACCCCAAACCCCTCCTCAAAAACCCACACCTATCCTCCCTTAGATAGAGAGAGAGATATATATATATCCCACCTCCCCTCACTACAAACACTATCTATTTCCCCCCCAAACCCACATTCATAATCCCCCCCCCCCCCACCATCCCAAACTCCTCCAATCCCCCCCCCCAACTACAACCCCTTCATACATCCAACATCCTACCAACCAAATCCCCAACAACCCTATCATCAAAACCCCTCCCCCTTCTATATAGCCCCTCCCCCCTCACTGTGTCACACAATTCATATAGATAGCAGACGTACACCTCACGGCCCCCTTTTATCGCCCCCTGTTTATTGCACCCTTAATTCCGGCCAGGCTTTCTGCAGCACTTCTGAGAGCGTCTTCCCGAGGAATAATGAACCCCGCCGAGTGCATTGTTTACAAGATGAAAATGCCCGTCCTTAATCGGTCCCAGAAAGGCAAGCGTTGTTGCTGGGCCGGGGATATTTATTTAGTCCGTTATCTCTCCACCCACGCTTAATTTTGCTTTTATTTTTAAAAAAAGGGGGATGTGCCCGTCCTAAGAACATAAGTTATCTGCTGGCTGGTAAAATGAGCTTCAGAGATCATGTTAAGTCTGTCTTTGATTTAAGAGACAAAAAGGGAGTGGCGAGTAGAAGATGTTGCGTTGGTGGGTTATTTAAAGAAGGATAAACCGAAACCGCCTTGACTTAGCGGGAATTACCGATGAATTTTCTTGAAATCCATTTTTTTAAAACCTTTCTATTTAGCAATGCGATCTCAAAAAGTTATTATATAACTTTCTGCACATTTGCGCGATCTTCCTTTCTGCACGCACAAAGCTGTCACGAAAATCTATACATAATAATACACTGGCTCACTCAACGTGTTTTCAAAGCCTCTAAATCAGTGGTTCCAAACCTTTTTGTTTTTGTTGGCCAACCTTTTTTATAAAAGCCATGTGACCCGCTACCCCCATGAACTTTAAATAAGTCATTTTCAATAAAGTTTTTACACAATAGAGCACATTTGTATTGTGAATATTTTTAGTCGACAGTTGGCGACCCCCAGAAAACCCGTCACGACCCCCAAAAGACAAGTTGGGAACCGCTGCTCTAAATCCCCCCCTCCCCACCATCGCACACAAACACACACACACACAGTCTAACAGAACTTCACCAAACACTCTGCCCACCGACTTGAAATCTCTTACGTGTATCCTTGGCTACTCTCTGGTGAGTTTCCATTGCCTCCATAGCAACCCCCTCCCCCATAAACAACGTTTTTAAAAAAAATGTGCTCTATTTCCGCCACCCCACCCCCATCTCCGCCATCTATTTTTATGCAACAGCTATTCCCATCCATTAATGAAATGGGCCCCACACAAACCCCATTAGCTGCCCCCACACACAGCGAGCGCCCCACACACTGGTTCAACTGATAACACAAAATTGGGATTACCCGTTTCTGGGAAATTGCTCCCCTCTCCTATCTTCCGTCGGTGCATCCCTCCCTCTCCTTTTGTCCTCCGGTGGTGCATCGCGCCTCTAAACCCCAAACCCCCTCCCTTCCCTGCTTTTCCCCCCTACTCCCTTATGTCCGAGCATAACGCACCAATTTCGAGCATCGCCGAATTTTAAATGTGATTAAGTATCACAAAGTGCACATGCGCACGTCGGGCACCTGCTGGGCACCTGATTCCCATCAGTTGGCTGTCCGTGTTATCGCCAGGCGCACGCCAGTCTATAACGGGAAGTGAAGAAAAAAAAAGTGTGCGCTCGACAAATTGAAACACCCCGCCCCCACCCCTCGTATTTTCATTCTCATGGGCGGAACCTGTTTCAATTTAGATGAACTAATATAATACCAGCCCCCCCCCCTTTTTTTTTCCATACCTCGAACCAAATGTCTCACAATAAACTGAAGTAGATGTTTTGTATTTCCAATTTGTTATTTCTTTGTTATTGCTATGTTGGAATCCCGTGCACTTCCTCCGTACGAGCGGCAGACACGCATGAGTTACCGCCCAGCTTCGACAGGGAGGAAAAAGAAGGATTAAGCGAGTGAGAGAAACAAAAGGGGGGTTGAAATTGAGGAAGTTACGTCAAAGCGCCATTGAGAGTGTTGGTGCGGCGGGTGGGTGCGGCGGTTAAGCCCAAGATGCTGTTAACTAGGAGAACTACAACATTTCAAGTAATACTTACCACAAGAACACCGTATTGCGCTCAAGGCGGTATGCACCCAGATACTTGAATTAAAAAAGGTGGGCGGGTGAAGGGAGGGGGGGGGTCTGTAAGGGTTTGTAAAGGTTTGTTTCGTCATGTTTTAATTAATTGTGTACGTGTCTTGTTTTCACAGTAAAGCCTTCCATTTTTTTGTAATTAATTATTTCCCTCTAATAAATTATCCTAAACGGTTCTCGCGCCATGCTTCAAGTGACCCAGTTATCAATGACTCAGGAGGTACATGATACTAGCATCTGTACCCTAGCGCAGTGGTTCTCAACCTGGTCCGCGAGGATGAAATTTTAATTGATATACAAAGTATAATTATCTAAAAATTTCCTGCACGGGAGCAGCAAAATTTTCAGTAGTGGTCCGCGGCCTAGACACACATTTTTCAAGTGGTCCCTGAATATCAAAAGGTTGAGAACCACTGCCCTAGCGTCTTCAAAAGTTGATGTTCGAAGTAGTAGCAAGCAGATCTACCCTTTGTTTGTTTGTTTGTTTGTTTAATCAATGTTGTCTGTTGTTTCAAATAATTTTTTTCCATCGACTTTTTTAACACAGGCTCACCGAAATAGACTATAAATCATCCGAGTTTGTATTGTAAAAGACCGAAAAATAATATAAAGATGGTTAGAAAAGTAGATACAAAGAGAGATAGAGACAGAAAGATAAATTAAGAGAGAGAGAGAGAGAGAGAGAGAGAGAGAGAGAGAGAGAGAGAGAGAGAGAGAGAGAGAGAGAGAGAGAGAGAGAGGAGAGAGAGAGGAGAGAGAGAGAGAGAGAGAGAGAGAGAGAGAAGAGAGAGAGAGAGAATGAACTGTTCATAAACAATATTCTCCCACATTTCTATCCCACACACATTTCTCAGACAAACCTTTCACACATACTCCTCTCACACACTCATTTAACACTTAATTTTCTCCAACACTCCTGGCTCACACGCATTACTTCATGCCCGTTACCTTGGCTCCGTGTGTGGTGAGGGGGGCACTTTAATATCTCATTCACGGGCCGCTGTACAAAAGGCCAAACATCACCCGAGACCATAAAACGATCGTTCGGGACCATCGCTAATACAAACTGCAATAATTTGCCCACGGATCATGGCCGGCAATTTATGACCTCGCCGGGTCATCGAAAGCTGGCATCCCCGACCGGTTCATCTGCGCCTCGTTCTCGCGGGTGTACCGCCGAATAAACTGGCCGTTTTATCTAGCTTTGATCATAGGCGGGGCCGGGGAAAAAATGCTCTATAATGGCGTATAATTATTAATATAGTGGTGCTATATGACTCGTGGCATTGGGCGAACATCTCGAGAAAATGATGATTGCATTGCCGCTTGGTTTGCTGATGATGAGATCATTTTTTTTCCAGCAGGGGCGGCGGCAACGGAGCTAAGTGATTAGAGTTTTTTAAAAAATGTCTTTGATGGCGGGGCGGGGCGGGGCTTTAATAATAATAATAATATGGGTTGATTATCAAACAGTTAAAACAACAACAAAAAAAACATTGTGTCATTTCATGGAGGGAAATTTTTAAAATTGAAATATTCGGGTTATTCTGTTTTTACAAACTTGATTAAGACATTGATCCAATACCCGGATGTTATATCTCAACAGATGTTTGCTAATTTTACGTTAATTCGAGTCAGCTTAGAGTAATTTACTGTTTGAAATCATACAGTTCCTTTGTTGTCAGAACACATAAAACGAATATTCTGGCCGTTCCGATGGACAAACAGTAATACACACACACACACACACACACACATATATATATATATATATATATATATATAATTATTTCTCATTAAAAACATTTTTTTTTCAAAAAAGATTAAATCTATTCATTTCGTAATCGTGCGTTCCTTTATATTGATCTTACATGTTATACCTTAAGGCAGGGGTCGGGAAACTTTGTGTCTGTGAGAGCCCTAAACACCACATATTTAAAAGGTAATTCTATGAGAGCCATACATTATGTTTAAAACTAAAAATTAAAGTAAATCCGTGCATTTTGAGTAATTTCAACACTAAAAGTACAATAATTATGTCTCTGAATTCTTTTTTAATAACATTGTTATGCTATTTTTTTAATATGCAATTCTTATGTATATAAAAACAGTCTGAATAAACGAGTTTAAAAAAAAATGAACATTTGTCTGAGAGCCACATGCAGCCATCAATAGAGCCACATCTGGCTCGCGAGCCATGGTTTCCTGATCCCCGCTTTAAGGGAACGTATTACAAGTAGATAATTTTTGTATCGCTTAAAACCATTTTCTGGTGAAAGTGAGTTGTGAAAGGTAATAAAAGATTTTGATTTTAATGTAGACGAAAGTAAGATGAACCTTTTGATTGTGATTTTTGGAAAATACTTTCTTCACAGTTCTTCTTTGTGTCATTGGGTGTTAAGGAAAGCAAACCATTATTTTGAACTCATTTCTTCAAGAGAGACTGAACGAGCAGACGGAAGAGTCTCGTGGTGTCAACAGAAGGTTTGACGTTTGTCAAACATACACACCCACAAGAGTGAAGTGCAAGTAGAGAGAAAGAAAATAATTCCATAAAATCTCCTTCAATTGCGTGAAACGTTTGGTGAACATAACGAGAGTACGCTTGAAATGGAAACAACAACAAAAAAACAAGAGGGTTAACTTAAATAAGACAACGATTTTATATGCCCATCACGGCACGTTGGGGTATTATTGGGGCGTTTAAATGATCGAGCCGCGGCAGCCATTTTCCTAAATGTCAGCGTTTCTCAAAACATGATGCACGGACTCGTGTCGCCTGGTTTATTGGGGTGCCACCTGGGGACCAACAGTCCGATATTTTACGACGGGGATGGCGGGACAAAACTTGTTTATGGCTCTCCGGGAATTCCCTGAAGATCGTCTGCTGGTGGCTCACAGACCGGCGCTGACGATTTGAGCAGCGTTAAAAGCAAGGATTCTCAAATTTTTCACCATCTCTTTTTGAAAATTTGTTGTCCACGTCTTTTAATGCGCTAAAGATAATATTTATCGACACATTGTACAGACCATGATGTATAACGAAGGAGTAAGGCAGCAATGTTTCAATACTTTGATATTCCTATCATGGCTCCATAAGAACGGCATTCGTTGTTAAAAGTGTGGCACAATTTAGATCCATATTTTTAACTGTCTACCCGGTTGAAATGTCCAGCTTTATAAGAAGTCGGCTACATTTAAATGTAAATAATTTAAGACATCTAAATATACATTGGTCACATGTTTCCCAGGTGTCACGAGCAATAGTTTTGAACATCATCGCACAAGAAACTGAAGTAGGCCATGATTAGATTCATTTTACATTTGTCACACGTATTACAACATAATTCCACAAAATATAACATATTAACGCACAGTTCTGCATATTAATAAACATCGCCGTATATTACTACACAAAGTCACGTGTCGCCACTAGGCCTGTCAACGGGTGCCCGGGACCCGGGGACCCGTTGCCGTGAGATTACCCGGGTAGTAAAATTCCGCCCGGGTACCCGTGAAAATGTGGCTTCAATGTCTATATTAACCAAACTTCGGCTCGCATGCGGCTTTTTTGTGGGTTTAATTTGCGCTCGCAAAAAAATTTATCAAATGAAAATTTTTGTTTAAAATATATGCTGTGAAATACATCTAAGAGAACTAACGGTCAACGGGAAATACAATACGGTCTCGACAAACCACAATGTATTTTGATACATCTGTTTTTTTTTCTGAAAATGAAACAGAAATCGCAAACACAAGAAGATTTTGGGGCGGGGTGTGGGGGGAAATGCTTTGTGACGTCATATTGCAGAGGGGTCAAAGTTTTTTGACAACGTGTGACGAGGGGGGGGAGGGTAAAAAATCGGCCAAAATCGCTTGGCGTCATTTATGTACGGCCCCTAAGACGTCAGCCGTGTGGCTACTGTGTGAAATGAGGTGCATGGAAGGTGGCTAGGTAGCATTGTATAGTGGTCATGACGGGAAAAGTTATGCAATGTTTTGGACGGGTACCCGGGCAGCATTTTTCAACAATATTGACAGCTCTAGTCGCCACACATTGATGCATGTTACCAAAACATTACAGGATCTAGCACACGATGCCACACACAATCTCACCCACACGGCAACATCAAGGCCCCCTCCACCCCCCACACACACACTTCACCTAATTTAACCCGTGCATTATTGCAATCTCCCCCCCCCCTCTTACCACCTTTTTCAAATACCACTAAGATACCTCAGACGAATTTTGTTAGGTAAATTTATAATATAAAAAAACAGGGTATTAGTAGGCCTGACAAGACGTAACACAACAGCGAACGTTTCGGCAAAGAGCCTTCCTCAACGGACAAATAGTACACACATGAAACGACTAACACGAAATAATAATAATAAAAAAAACACTTGGACTGCTTGGATTTCACCGCAGCTAAGTGTTTTTTTAAATTATTATTTCGTGTTAGTCGTTTCATGTGTGTACTATTTGTCCGTTGAGAAAGGCTCTTTGCCGAAACGTTCGCTGTCGTGTTACGTCTTGTCAGGCCTACTAATACCCTGTTTTTTTATATTATAAATTTACCTATTTAAAAGCCTGATTGCATTCTCACCCCCATTACGAATTTTGTTAAATACATCAAAGTATGCTTTCTTTTTTTTTCTTGTTTACTTCGGGGTCTAAATGTTCATCTCCAGAATGTTTTTGTCTACTCTGATGTGGGTAGAATGGATCAATAGGACATAATAATGAAAGTTAAACTATTCCAGTAATCAAGAGAAATATTTTTTAAAAAATAATATTATATAAAAACATTCTAAGTTTATAATAATTTTTTAAAAATTAGATAAACAAAACGCTTTTACTTCAGTTAAAACAAAATTTTTGAAATAATTTAATTGGAATGACTCAAAAATGTCTCTTAAGATTTTTTTTTGGGACGAAAAGATCTTATTTTGAAAAGTGTCCTTTAACATGTTATTTACTACTTAAATTTTACAGACGAGGAAAGTATCGAACTCCTTCTAATGACCCGGGTCACCCTAAACACATCACCCAAAATGTGAGAATCACTTTGTCGTGGCTTTAAATTACTCCTAGGGCCGCCTCGGATCCGCCCATGGTCTGCGACAATTAAACGCTCTACAACGAAAAGGGGGGAGGGGGGAAGAGAAGAAAAAAAACAACTGGGGAACGGTTTAATACATGAGCTCCTGTCCCGATACCGTGGTATCGATCCGACACCGAACCCGATAATTCTATTAGACACTTCGCCTCGCCTCACTCAATTCACTGATAGCGTTTATGGAAAACGTCATTTTCCCTCAATTTATTTGGCAATTGTCTAAGGATTTCACAACATTGACAAGGAGGAAGGCGAGATGGGAAACACAAAAACACCAAAAGAAAGTAGCGGAGTTAAATGTTATTGGAACATAAAGTTCGCATAATTTTTTTAAAAATTTTTATCAGGTTTTTTTGTGTGTGTTGGAGTCAAGGCAGCGGCGTAGCGAAGGTGGGGTAAGGGGGTGGTTTCCCCGTGTGGTGTGAATCCAAGTCACTCCACTGAGTGGAGGAAAGGGAGGAAACCGTGTGTCACGAGTTAATGTTAACAAAACAAAACATAATTAGTCAATGTATTTGTAAGTTGTTATAATTATCAGACAGGCTATTGCTGGGGGCCTCAAACGTTATAATGAGACTGACTATTACAGGGGGCCTAAACGTAATAATCAGACAGGCTATTACAGCGGGCCTCAAACGTTATAATCAGACAGGCTATCACAGGGTGCCTAAAACCTTATAATCAGACTATTGCAGGGAGCCTCAAACGTTATAATCAGACAGACTATCACAGGGAGCCTCAAACGTTATAATCAGACTGGCTATTACAGGGAGCCTCAAACGTTATAATCAGACAGGCTATCACAGGGTGCCTAAAACCTTATAATCAGACTATTGCAGGGAGCCTCAAACGTTATAATCAGACAGACTATTACAGGGAGCCTCAAAAGTTATAATCAGACAGGCTATTACAGGGAGCCTCAAACGTTATAATCAGACAGGCTATCACAGGGTGCCTAAAACCTTATAATCAGACTATTGCAGGGAGCCTCAAACGTTATAATCAGACAGACTATTACAGGGAGCCTCAAAAGTTATAATCAGACAGGCTATTACAGGGAGCCTCAAACGTTATAATCAGACAGGCTATCACAGGGTGCCTAAAACCTTATAATCAGACTATTGCAGGGAGCCTCAAACGTTATAATCAGACAGACTATTACAGGGAGCCTCAAAAGTTATAATCAGACAGGCTATTACAGGGAGCCTCAAACGTTATAATCAGACAGGCTATCACAGGGTGCCTAAAACCTTATAATCAGACTATTGCAGGGAGCCTCAAACGTTATAATCAGACAGACTATCACAGGGAGCCTCAAACGTTATAATCAGACTGGCTATTACAGGGAGCCTCAAACGTTATAATCAGACAGGCTATCACAGGGTGCCTAAAACCTTATAATCAGACTATTGCAGGGAGCCTCAAACGTTATAATCAGACAGACTATTACAGGGAGCCTCAAACGTTATAATCAGACAGACTATCACAGGGAGCCTCAAACGTTATAATCAGACTGGCTATTACAGGGAGCCTCAAACGTTATAATCAGACAGGCTATTACAGGGGCCTAAAACGTTATAATCAGACTATTGCAGGGAGCCTCAAACGTTATAATCAGACAGACTATTACAGGGAGCCTCAAACGTTATAATCAGACAGACTATCACAGGGAGCCTCAAACGTTATAATCAGACTGGCTATTACAGGGAGCCTCAAAAGTTATAATCAGACAGGCTATTACAGGGGCCTAAAACGGTTCACATATGTCATTGTTTCACTTCAAAACAGGACAAACTGTTTTGTGATAGTGGTGTCTTACAGAAAGACAGCAAATATTCACAGTCTGTCTCTTCAGTTTGCAATGTTAAATAGAGGTCATGCCTCTCACTAAAAATCAAACTCCCAACCACAAGGAAAATTGATTAATCAAAATTTAAAAAATATACATGTAAAAAATTTTTCAAAACCTTTCTATCGCTAGAGCTAAAAAAAGAAAAAGAAAAAAAATAGTAGAAATACATTAAAATTTCTCAACACGCATTACACAATGGAAAAAAATTCACTGCTAGAGATTTTGACTAAAAATATGAAATTGCGAAAAATAGCGGGTTTTCTTTGATTTGCTTTTAGCATGGAAATGGGGGGAGGGGGTGGGTATTTGTATGTATGCAAGAAATGCGAAGCACAAGGATACAGCTGGACGAACATATAAGTAGACGCAGTTGATCAAATTTTGTCATAATGGTCTGTCCACTGATTTCTTTTGACAGAAGATTTACTTCTGAGAATTTTAAAATGTCAATGGAACTCTTTGTTTAATTTCCTAATAACACATGAACCATAATTTTTTTTTAAACTCGCAATTTATAGGGCTAAGAAAATTTTAACATAATTTAACCCTTTGCTGCAAGAAAGCTTCTCTTTGATTTAGTCTTTGATGGAAATATGTTTAATTTGTCTGTAGATGATGACAGAGCGAGGGTCTTTGAAGATTGCCACGTGATGGTCGCATTAACTATCATTTTATTCGGTCAATTTTATTTTATTTATTTATTTTTTGTTGTACCAACCAGAGGCGTAGCAACGACGTGGCATCGGGGAAGATGCCAAGAGCGCCGAGGGCTAATCCTTCAATAATCAATTTATTCTGTATAAATTAGTATTTTCCCTATGTATCAAGGGCGCCAAAAATGAATAAGCCAAGGGCTCGGGAAAGCCCAGTTACGCTTCTGGTACCAACCATTCACAAACACACACATGCACATACACGTTTTAGATTATTTCTTTTAAAAACATGACATACATTTAAAAAAAAATAATTAAAAGGCTTGTGCAAAGTAATAATTTTGACAAGTAGTTTTTGGTATTGAATCAACGTGAGTCGTTTACATCCATCCCAGAACTATGCCATCAAACATGTTCTCCATCCAACCAAGAACTATACCATCAAACATGTCCTCCACCCAACCAAGAACTATACCATCAAACATTTCCTCCACCCATCCCAGCACTATACCATCAAACATGTCCTCCACCCAACCAAAAACTATACCATCAAACATGTCCTCCACCCAACCAAGAACTATATCATCAAACATTTCCTCCACCCATCCCAGAACTATACCATCAAACATGTCCTCCACCCATCCCAGAGATATACCATCAAACATGTCCCCCACCCATCCCATAACTATACCATCAAACCTGTCCCCCACCCATCCCAGAACTATACCATCAAACCTGTTCCCGCACCCATCCCAGAACTATACCATCAAACCTGTCCCCCACCCATCCCAGAGCTATACCATCAAACATGTCCCCCACCCATCCCAGAACTATACAATCAAACATGTCCCACACCCATCCCAGAACTATACCATCAAATCTGTCCTCCACCCATCCCATAACTATACAATCAAACATGTCCCCCACCCATCCCAGAACTATACCATCAAACATTTCCCCCACCCATCCCAGAACTATACCATCAAACATTTCCCCCACCCATCCCAGAACTATACCATCAAATCTGTCCTCCACCCATCCCAGAACTATACCATCAAACATGTCCCCCACCAATCCCAGAACTATACCATCAAACATGTCCCTCACCCATCCCACAACTATACCATCAAACATGTCCCCCACCCATCCCAGAACTATACCATCAAATCTGTCCTCCACCCATCCTAGAACTTTACCATCAAACATGTCCCCAACCCATCCCAGAACTATACCATCAAATCTGTCGTCCACCCATCCCAGAACTATACCATCAAATCTGTCCTCCACCCATCCCAGAACTATACCATCAAATCTGTCCTCCACCCATCCCAGAACTATACCATCAAATCTGTCCTCCACCCATCTTAGAACTATACCATCAAACATGTCCCCCACCCATCCCAGAACTATACCATCAAATCTGTCCTCCACCCATCCCAGAACTATACCATCATATCTGTCCTCCACCCATCCCAGAACTATACCATCAAATCTGTCCTCCACCCATCTCAGAACTATACCATCAAGCATGTCCTCCACCCATCCCAGAACTATACCATCAAACATGTCCCCCACCCATCCCAGAACTATACCATCAAATCTGTCCTCCACCCATCCCATAACTATACCATCAAATCTGTCCTCCACCCATCTCAGAACTATACCATCAAGCATGTCCTCCACCCATCCCAGAACTATACCATCAAACATGTCCCCCACCCATCCCAGAACTATACCATCAAATCTGTCCTCCACCCATCCCATAACTATACCATCAAATCTGTCCTCCACCCATCTCAGAACTATACCATCAAGCATGTCCTCCACCCATCCCAGAACTATACCATCAAATCTGTCCTCCACCCATCTCAGAACTATACCATCAAGCATGTCCTCCACCCATCCCAGAACTATACCATCAAACATTTACTCCACCAATCCCACTGACCACACCCCTTCCCTGTTAAAGTTTTACCGTTTAAAAAGAAGATCACCAAATTGGAATATGTTAAAAAGGTTGTTGCCTTGTGATGGGGCAATAAAAGCCCATTTAGCTTATAGACAACGATTTCACTAAATGTAAATTTAAAAAAGATAATATAGAACCGGTATTCTTGCTTTGTATTCGTCTCTTTTCATCCTTTACCCCCCCCCCTCCCATTTTTTAATCTACACTGTATTTATAGCTTTCAATTGTTAGAAGAATTGCGTTAAAGGAGGACAGATTGAGTTCTCTGAACGCTTGGGTTAAGCAATAAAAGGTTGGGGGGGGGACGGGGGAACGGGTCAGATAGAGCTGAAGGGGGCGAGAAAATACATATGCAGTCACATATACAGTCACATATACAGTATACAGTCTTATATACAGTCACATATACAGTCACATATACAGTCTTACATATACAGTCACACATACAGTCACATATACAGTCACATATACAGTCACATATACAGTCACATATCCAGCCACATGCACAGCCCACACACATACAGCGAATATACAGCATTGCAGATTCAGCTGCTGCTATACAGCAGCCTATATATATATATATATATATATATATATATATATATTTCTTCACTTATACACCATCACGTATGCAGCATCACGTGTAGAACATCGCATATACAGTACAAAAAATACAACAATGCACAGCACGACAATACATCATTTATACAAGATCACATGTGCAACATAACAACTGCAACGTTCATATATGCAACATCTCATATACAAAATTACATATTCAACTTTAATACATGCCACATTGGATATATACAACACCACGTATACAACAAACCATATAACAAGACATTACATATGCTTCATCTCACATGCAACATCACAAATACAAAATGCCCTTATTAAAGATCGCATATACAACATCACATATACAACATCTTATAAGAAAACCATATTTTCAGCATCACCTACACCAGTGGTTCTCAACCTGTGGTCCGCGGACCACTAGTGGTCCGCAGAGATGTCCCTGGTGGTCCGCGAGGATGAAATTTTAATTTATATACAAAGTATAATTATCTAAAAATTTCCTGCACGGGAGTAGCAAAATTTTCAGTAGTGGTCCGCGGCCTAGACACACATTTTTCAAGTGGTCCCTGAATATCAAAAGGTTGAGAACCACTGACCCACACAACATCACATATACACATTTAACTTCTACAACGATTCTAGGTTGACGAGTTCGATCCACTGACCCAGACCATCACATCTGTGACGTATTTCCTTCTAATAAATCTAATGGGCCATAATTCGGTGCGGATGTCATATTTTTGTCCTCAGCTTTGATATGCGGGGGCTTCATTATCTGCCCTTTCCTAGGGCCTCTACGGGGCAACTCCTCGTGCTGGACGAACGAGCACTTCCGGGGCTAGATGTTTGATGACGTCCGAGTGAGCACCTGTTATTTCGGTGTCATAGCGCGAGGTCTGTGCGAGACAACAAATTACTGACGTTTTATTATCCTCTAATCTCGGAGTCGTGTAGCCAGACTTAATCTTAATTCATTAGTGAAGAGATTTATGGGCTAGGGGAAAAAAAGAGGGGGGGGGGTAAAAAATAAAGGAGGTAAAAAATAAGGGGAGAACAGAAAAAACGAGGCTGGTTTGGGGAGGATTGCAAGAGATCGATTTTTTAGAACGTCTGCAGGAGATGTGGACTTTGTATGTTGGCGTGATGGTGTCTTCTTTTAAAGGCAGACGTCACAAAGAAGACAATTCTCTGAGGCTAACTCCAAAAGTACATGGACCTGTTAGAAGTGTTGTACTGCTGAGTGTTGGTTGTTGTGTGACGTGATGATATAGAGCAGGGTTGGCCAGACCTGTAGTAACTGAGGGCCATTTTAAAATATTAAAATATTGTTGAGAGCCGCATTAAATCAGTATGGGTCATTAAAAATGGTTTGGAAATCTTCCAGTAATTCTTATAACATATTTTTCCTAAATTGTACGCGAGCCGCAAGGTGAACACAGAAGAGCCGCATGCGGCTCGCGAGCCGCAGTTTGGCCACCGTTGATATAGAGTTAAACACATTCTATATGTGATGTGTCGCTCTTTGTTCTCATAATCAGATGATTAGCCATAAGGATCTTTCCAAATGTGTTATTCTAAAAGTGATTCACTTTACTATCCTATATAATAAAAGGCTATGTTCTGTCCGGTCATCGATAACAATTGGTCCCTCAAACACATATGACTCCTACAGCCAATCATATTGAACACGTTTACGCGGAAGTTCAAAACGAGTTATTTTTTATGCACTATTTCTTCCAAGACTTTATTTTGATTTATGCGCGTTTGGATTTATAGTCAAAAGCTCTGTTTTTACGAGTTATTTATTTTAACTATAATGAATAGTATTTTTGACGTGATGCACATGTATGCCGGTCGAGACGGCTGTTGGAGGGGAGTAACAACATGCCACCGAACGGTGGCGCAACGTCCTTGGACGGGCTTTGTTGCTCGTACAATTATAAGATTTGTTGATGTGCCTCTATGTGATCTTTCGAGTTGCGTTGTGATCTTTTGAAGTGCTTTTGTATAACGTGTTGATGTGCCTGTGTGTGATCTGTTGATGTGCCTGTGTGTGATCTGTTGATGTTGTTATGTCTGATCTTTTGCAATTTAAACAACTCTGCTATCTCATCTGCCGCCAAAATAACTATGACGTCATAGGCCAATCCTAACCCTACTCACGTACACCAACATTTTTTAGTTTGACCCCCCGGTGTCCCAGAACACGACATCCCGTTTCTCCTCACCACGCCACTCCCCGCCTCCCTTGAAGAATATTTTAAAATATTTAACAGCCCGAACTTTCCGTTTATCACATCCAAACCATGCCAACTCATTAACCGCCAAAATTTGCGCTTGTTTTTCCCGGCATGCTCTCCTTGTTTTCGACCAGCCCTCGATCATCCACTCTGCTATGCATGTCCAGCCAAACTCCCTCGGATTCTTCAATTTCATATGTATTTTTTATCTCACCCTTTTCGAAACTCGTCTAATTGAGCAACGATGCTCGCAATTAACATACGTTGTGTTCCTTTATTTCTTAAAAAACCCACATGAGAATTTGTTTAATTTTTTAAATTTAAATTGAAGAGCATATTGCCCCGTGACGAAAATTAATGCATCTTACGCGGGGTGATTTCGAGGGTATATTCTATCATTGAAAATAAGGCAAATCTGCCAAATCCCACCGCACGCCACCCCCATTTCCGAAGAATTAAGAGAAGGAAGTTTTCTATTTGATCCAAAAAAACCTGGTATGTGCTTCAAAGTGAGTAACATGTCCTATCTGGCCGAGGTGCTCATTAGAATTCTGCGGACGTTATTTCTCATGTCACACTGACACACGCGGATCCAACATGAGAGGCGGGAATAATTAACTAGGCTTGATGGACACTCGGGGCTATCACTAGAATCACGTGATTCATACGTTCATCTTACCCTCTAACCACCCCCCCCCCTCAAACCCCGCTGACCCCACCACTCGTGATATAGGTCAAGACGTTTTCACAAAATCAAATGACCGGTCCCCGGGTAGACCGGGGCTACGGCCAAATCCAGGGAAATTTCTCGTCCTGAAATGGCAGCCAGCCGTTTTGGTCAACTAATTAGGCCCGCGTCCACCCTTCCCTCTCCCCCCGACATGACAGGGCAGATCGTCTGACGAGATGGAAGCGATCCCTGGTATACGGACGTCAATGGACGGGCCAAAAGTCCCCGGACCGTGACCGACGCGCGGTCGGGAATATTGGCTTAGAGTTCACTGGAGCTGATAGATTTATTTACTCCCGCAGTCTTTTAGCTAACGAGATTTGACGGGATTCATTCGCCCCCCTCTCACCCTCCTCTTGCCCCCACCACCCCCTCCCGTTACCTGGGTAGGGAAGAAAGTTGGGTGTGGTGGTGGGGGTGGGGGAGTAGATGTTGTGACAAAACACAAGTAAGAAAGGCAGCTAGCTGAAACGAGTCGTCCACACATAGTTTGGGAGCCTTTAGTTGAATCGGTGGGTCTCGTAATTTAGTGTCTTACGGCCGACTTCTTCAGATAGGTAAGACTGATAGGTTTGGTCTGTCACGATGCCCCTGCTGTAACCAATGTTTCCTCAAAGGGTAGTTGGTCCATGTTCAAAGTTTTTTTTAAAAAATAAATAAATTAGAAAAAATAATAATAAAATATAAAAAAATAAAAAAACTCGTGTGAAAAGTTGCACAACTTGCAATTTTCTGTGCAGTAGTTTACAAAATTTGCTGCGCGGTAATTCTAAACTGCTGTTTGTCGTCGGTCAGATATCTGCGCGATCGGGCAGCCACGCAGCTTAAAAGGAGCATTTGCTCAAACTACCAATGTTTAAGACACAAACAGAGCCCACGACAACGGCGTCTGAAAGCGGCTTTCCGTAGAAGAGAGCTATGAGACAATGACCTATTGAACAATGTCATATCGCTAATGAGAGGAAACGCTAGCTCTAGAACAGGTAAAGATTAAACATAATGAAACGCAAACTTGAAAAGAATGAACCGAAGAGAGAGATGCGGACCTAGAGAATCGATTGATACAAATATCTGAGCGATAGATACCGAAGGAGGGCCCAGATATTGACACACATGATTACTACTATCTCTAGACATGACGTCAAAACGAGCGCCGCGACGTAAAGCGACAAGTTTCCTAGAGCGCCAACTCTGAGCACGTGGCCACAAGACCGGAAATGTCGCGAACTATCATAAAGATAAGAGGACGACGAGAGTACTGGACGGCGGTGTGTCCTAGCGGTGAGTGGGGATTATAGGGGAGGCAGGGGCGGCGAGGGTGGGCGGACAGGCAGACAATATCTTATCTGTTTGGCCCGTCAGAATTTATGAAATCCCGAGGTTTGACTTTTACTGGAAAGTTTCCTATTTATGACCTAATATCCTTAAAAGATTCATCAGCCGAGCTGAAACACTCGTCCCCCGGAGCCATTTGCTGATGACGTTCGAGGCCTTAAATCTTAAAAGCTTGAAGTTTACAAATTCTGCAGCCATGGCGCCCCAACGTAAACCCCCATTAGGCGTAGTTTGGTGTCATCTTTCTAATCTTACGACCAACATTCAAGCGCTGTTAAACGAACGTTTAAAATTAATAATTTATGACTACGTTTCCGAGCGAATTTTATGTTTCCGAATTTGTTTTCAAATAAATTTACAAACAAAGATATGAGAACCTCTGGTCCGGATAACTATGTTGAAAAGAGCCGAGAACCAAGCGCTGACTCAATCTGTATGTGAGACCAGATCAGATTAGGTTAGTTCTATTACTTGACCTACATCCGTCCTTACAGGCTGGACCAATGGCGTTAAGATGTATTAGCTCCTGGCGCTGTGTGTGTGGGGGGGGGTAGAACTTCTCGTGACAGAGCCACCGAGAACAATAGAGAAACGTCTCGTTGGAGTTCTTCGTCTACCGGATTCCACTTACTGCAGATAATGCGATAATGTCGGTTGGTTTTCTTTCCTAATGAAAAGCAAGATAAAGATAGAAGAGTTCTAAGCATCGACATCTCTTAAATATTTGGCTCTTCTTTTTTTCATATAAACTTGTGAACGCTACATCACTTGCCTCATAGTCCGTCATGGACTGGAAAGGGGGTCATTTCATTGGGATTAACTAAAGTGTTAGTGGCTTAATTACTACTGACTCTTTCGACGAACTTTTGACAGTATGAGACAGACACACTCAGACAGAGCTGTGACATCATCAGAGATGTGACACCAACAGAGATGTGACATCATCAGACTGAGCTGTGACATCATTTGACAGAGCTGTGACATCATTTGACAGAGCTGTGACATCATTTGACAGAACTGTGACATCATTTGACAGAGCTGTGACATCATTTGACAAAACTGTGACATCATTTGACAGAGCTGTGACATCATTTGACAGAGCTGTGACTCGTGTGTTGACCACTGGCTGACTCGTGTTGACCGCTGTCCTGAAATCTCGTCACAAGCTGCTGATGCTGTCGGTGGTAGATGCCGGCTGATGCTGTCGGTGGTGGATGCCGGCTGATGCTGTCGGTGGTGAATGCCGGCTGATGCTGTCGGTGGTGGATGCCGGCTGATGCTGTCGGTGGTGGATGCCGGCTGATGCTGTCGGTGGTGGATGCCGGCTGATGCTGTCGGTGGTGGAAGCCGGCTGATGCTGTCGGTGGTGGAAGCCGGCTGATGCTGTCGGAGGTGGATGCTAGCTGAACGAATGCCACCACTACCGCCCCACACTCCCCCCCCCCAGGTCCTGATTATCCCCGGCGTGTGGCGAGTGTCGTTCATCTCCCAATAGCCGCTCTTTATCTCATTTAATTTGACCACAGACTGACCAGGGCCCCAACTACTCTCCCGGAATAACAATAGAGCTCTTCATTTTATAACTGACCGCTGTCTGTGATAGAGACGAGCGCCCAGAAACCGTGTGTTTTTTTTAAACGTCTTGCAAAAAAACCTGATAAATTAAAATAAGAAAAAAAAATCGCATCGTCCATCATGGAATCTAGAGATGCTTTTTTCCCTTTGAAATTGAATCCCGAGTAGCTAAAAAGGAAAGCACATGTCTCAACAATCGAATAGAATTGATGATGGCATCGCGTTCTCAGAGTCCATAAGTAAGGACAGCCATGTGTGTTGAAGACAGAAATGTTGACATACTTCAATAGTTGGATCCTAGGAAGAAAAAAAAATAGAAAGAAAAAAGTCTTTGTTATGTCGAAGATTTCTACCCCGTTCTGTTTGAGTTAAACTGTCAATTTATTCTTTCGACTTCCCGTATATGTCATTCAGCCTGCCATGGAAAAATGTCTTTTCCAGTATGTTTCTTTGTTTGCAGGTCGACTCTAAGTCTTGCTTGTTCTGTTTTCATACGCGTAAAGTCTATAATTATATCTTCTCCCACGATCCTATATAATATAATGTCTAAAAATTAGTTGTTTCATTTTATGCACATCAAGCTCGTAAATGATGACCAGGTTAGCACGAGAGTAGTCTAGTCACCCACAACATTGATTTCCAATCGCTGGTGTCTCTTTAGAGGGGCGCGATTTTGTTTTAGAGAAGAGGAGTCGTTCACTTTAAAGTTATGACAGAAATCGTGACACGTTATTTTATATAGTTTCTTCTGTTAGTTAATGCTTCGTAAATTTTATTTTATCTTCTTATCTGTTGCAGACGCTCCTTCTATACAGAAGATTATTGCGTCCTACGATTATCTATGTTTTGTGTTTAGTCCTGCATTTTCATTAGAAATTTAAATGTTGATAAAGTGTTAGTTTCCCTGATTTCTTCAGGCAACCCATTGCACGCCCGAATTCCGGACGAGAAGACAAGAATGTTCTTACCGAGTTTAAACAACACAATTCTCGGTTTTCATTTCAAAAATTCTTGTTAATATGCATTAGGTGTAGGAAAAACGGGGGGGGGGTGGGGGGGAGTGTAGGGGTAGGGGGCGTTGACGAGCGACTTAGTTACATAATTAGCAATGTTCCCGTATTATGAGAAGATTTGAGAATCTCTTATGTAGAAATTTGTAACGATTCGACAACGTTGCGAGAGCCAAAAAGTATATTTGCCTGCATGGTCCCAAAGCAAATTTCCGTCTCTTTAAACACTAATACTTAAAAGTTTACAATTAAAGAAAACCGAATCGTTGCCTCTACATTACTCAAAGCGAAACTCTGACACGCAAAAGCGAGAAAAGCGAGACCCAAAGACGAGTACGTTAAATCTAAGGCGAACTCGGGCGTCGAACGAGGACGCGTCGAGGTATTGTATTAAAACTCGTGTTTGGCTTCGGTGTTTAAAAGAGATTATAAACATTTGTTGGTGAGATTAATAGCTCTCTCTCTTTCATTTCTCGCCTTTTCTTCTTCCTTGGCTTTCAATTCGCCATCCGCCACCACCGTCCCTTACCCTTCCCTTCAGCCTTCCCAGTTCATTCACGTAAAGTCGTGTCTGTGGTTAAACAATATGGGGATTAAATTGATTGAGGAGACGGGGTGGGGTGGGGGGATGGTTTAAAATTCAAAATCACAACGAATCGATACTTTCCTAGAGTTACACTTTTGTCAGCATTCAGCAGTTACTTTTAAACGCAATTCGTAATATAATGATTCACTGTTGCTTTCACGCTAGCGATTTGTATAAGGATAGTGGTACAAATTATCGGACTCTCTGTTAAATTTAATAAATTTCAACAGTCGTGAGTTAAAGAAAGATATGTGACGTGTGTAACATGACTAAATAATCGGAGTGCAAGAAGACCTAAAGTTTCCCCCAATCCCATCTTTAGATTTTTGTTCTGGCTCGCGGTGGGGAGGTGCTTGATAGCGTGGTAAGGGCAAGGGGGGCTTTAAATCTGTACATGGCATCAAATTACTTCATTCTTTCTTTTTTAATAGATGTGTAGTTAAAGCACTTAATAATAACGCCAGAAACCAGGCGAAAAATGCGGGATATCAACCTTTGGTGACCGTCGGGATATCAACTTTTGGTGACCGTGGGGATATCAACTTTTGGTGACCGTGGGGATATTAACCTTTGGTGACCGTGGGGATATCAACCTTTGGCGACCGTGGGGATATCAACCTTTGGTGACCGTGGGGATAACAACCTTTGGTGACCGTGGGGATATCAACCTTTGGTGACCGTGGGGATATCAACCTTTGGTGACCGTGGGGATATCAACCTTTGGTGACGGTGGGGATATCAACCTTTGGTGACCGTGGGGATATCAACCTTTGGTGACCGTGGGGATATCAACCTTTGGTGACCGTGGGGATATCAACCTTTGGTGACCGTGTCAACGACTGTATGGGTCACAATTTAGATGGTTCATGTGTGGAAGAAAGACAAGTTCAAACTTTTCACAATTCTATTAATCTGAACAATGTTAAAAGTTTCATGTGGAGAAAATGAATAAATTATGCAGTCAATATTGGTAATGATACAAGTTTTGTGGCGAGGATTAGAAAAGAGATTGGGGGGGGGGATAGACTGAAATTAAGGAATTAATTAAACATTGTTTAAATTATTTTATAAAAAATAAAAGTCATGCGCGAAGAAGAAGAAAAAACGTCAAACATTTTCTTCTTCTTTTCTAAAAAAGCAAAGCAGAGTTCGAGGGGAATTTCAGTAATTAGAAATCTCTTCGTTTTGATCATATCAGAGCTGAAAGTCAAACACGAAATTCCGCTACAGCCCTCGCCATCTCCTCGACAATAGAATCGTCGTAAAGAGTATCATCAGGAGCACGTCCACATGCGGCGTTCTGTGCTCGCGATTTTATAGTTAAAGATTGATGTTATTTTTAGAAATATTATTGTTTTTCATATTTTTATTTTAATATAGAAGCACATGATACATTAAGACACTAGCTATGGTAGTACATCAGCAATAATAAGACACCCGCTAAAGACACCATGTTTTTTGCAGCTCACGTATCAGGTTATGGCATACAATGTATATTGCTGTGAGATGTCACATGTCAGTTTATGACATATAATGTTTATTTATGTCGTATGTCAGTTTATGACATACAATGTAAATTGCTGTGAGATGTCACATGTCAGTTTATGGCACACAATGTATATTGCTGTCAGACATAATTTTTGAAAGACGACGCTAAGAGAATTAAGGGAGAGTGGGGGGGGGGTTAGTTGATAGATTAAAAGCAATTAGAAACACCTAATGAGAAGTTATACATTTTACACCCAATATAATATTAGGCCGTAATACCGCATACACATTCAAATAGGGTAAAGGAGTTAACTACAATACAGAAACACTGGCGGGCTCGGGGGCACTAGAAAAAACGAACTGGTATTAATGAAGGATTTCAAACAGCTGTTGTAAACAAAGGAGCGCCATGACTAACATTTCATGATTCAACAAAACAAATCTTAGCGAGAAAAAAAATAGAAAAGGAAAAAAAAAGGCTTCTTTGAAACGTGTCAACAAAAAATGATAATCCATCCTCGTTTTCGCCTCGGGCAGAGATGTAGTGGGGGAAAAAACCCTTAGTCCTCAAAACCCACTCGGCCATTTTTATGTGCGAACCAATCATATTTTATATTCTAACAGGTTCGTTTCTTTTGGTGATCGAACATTTCCGAGGATGGGACAGAGGGCGCATCGCGGTCGTCCCAGTCGGGTGTCGTACGGGGGGTGGGGGGAGGGGTAGATGTCGCACGAACGTCTTCGCGTCGCGACCAGCGGGTAGAAGTTTAACCAGACATCGACTATCGCCCGAAGGAAGAACTTTACACCTGGGGACCCTAGCTCTGGAACTTTGGGATGTGGTAACGACGCGAGGGATCGATGGGGCGAGTGTTGACATAGCCCTCGTGATCCGTGCTCACCAGTGATGGAGTCGATTCACGAGACAACTCTATAGACTGTAGATACACAACACCGTGTTTTCTGCTCCAGCGTATCGCGGGGAATCTCAATATGTCAGGGTAAGGGGTCAATGACCCGGTTATTACTTTGAAAAAAATATAATTTTCAAATAAAGAAAAGTATAAAGTTATTTCAACGCGTATCATCGAATCGAGTTAAGATTAGATTAAGGATTGGTTAGGGTTAGGATTAGAGTAAGGGTTAGGATTAGAGTTATAGAGTTAGAGTTAGTATTATAGAGATTGAAGCTTGATGGGCGTATCATTTGTATGATATATTTCACCAATATTATATGACTAGGTAAATAATTCTCCCTGATTTAGATGCACCACGCCTGCTCTCTCTAGCCACCACACCTGGTTTCTCTAGCACCACGCCTGCTCTCTCTAGCACCACGCCTGCTCTCTCTAGTACCACATCTGCTCTCTCTCTAGCACCACACCTGCTCTATCCAGCACCACACCTGCTCTATCTAGCACCACACCTGCTCTATCTAGCACCACACCTGCTCTATCTCAGCACCACACCCTGCTCTATCTAGCACCACACCTGCTCTATCCAGCACCACACCTGCTCTATCTAGCACCACACATGCTCTATCTAGCACCACGCCTGCTCTATCTAGCACCACACCTGCTCTATCTAGCCGACATCTCAGAGATGTCTTAAATCGACTAATTCGAGCACAACCATTATTCCAATATTTAACTTAGTAGACACGTGGTCTTCAAATGTGTCATTGAAATCGTTCACAAAAAATGTGTTGTATTTTTTAGCCCCCTATCCTATTAACTCGTGCACGCTTCCGGATCTGTATATGTCGTCAACTTTTTCAAAACGCTCTGACTTGCCAGAGTGCTGCAATTTTCACATTAGGTTTGGCTTGTGGGGAGGATTAAGCATCGGGGGCATCTCTAAGTTTTATTGATATTTATTGTGATCGATTGTGGGATTTAATGTGAGATATAAAATTTGATCAACTAACACAAAAGTTCTGAGTCCCCCTGTGTGACTACTTAGTTTGTGACTAAAACATTATTTTCTGCTTTTTCATGCGAGATTCTACAGTCCTCACTGCAGCTGGGCCTCATCTTTTTTTAAAAGTGTTCATTTTATTTAAATCCCTTATATTAACTTCGAAATCTTGTCGTCATCTCTCTCTCTCTCTCTCTGTCTGTCTCGTTCGAGGGCGGGCGGAAAAACAAAAGTAAAAAACGACACACTTCCTGTGATGCTATCGAGCTTAAATTTTGCACATAGACTCGTGTCACCTAACAATGCATTGTTTCAAATTTTCAGATCGATCGAATGTACCGTAATTAAATTAATGCATTTTTAGTTTATCTCTATATAATTCAATGTAGCCGTCTGCTTTGTTCACCGCCACGTGCTGGAGTTAAGTCCAGCCATCGATGACCTACACTCTCCCCCTCCCCGTTTTTTACAGCAAGGGAGAGATAAGTCGGTTTCAGTCTGTAAATGTTTGTCGCCCGTTGCATATTATATTGAAACTATCAAGACTTTCAGTTATGTCTCAAATATAAGGGATTTATAGTCAAAAAATTTATTCTTAAGTGGTTCTTTAATTGTACTACTTACTAACTTTATCGTTCAGATAGGGGCACACAAAAGTAAAATCCACGTATATATAAAGCTGAAGAGAAGCAGTTGGTGGGGTAGGGTTGCAGTAGAAGAAAGGCTAAGGTGAAGAGTAATGGAGGAAACCTGCCCGCCTTCCCTGCTGGTTCCAGCGACTATCAAAGAGGCCCTTAAAAGTCTGACAAATTAAAAAACCAGCGTCTCGTTTCATTGGATAAATAATTTCCTTCCAAATGATCAACCTTCCATTTTCTTTGCACTCGCAGCAGACGACAAATTGAATTAACCAATCAGACGTGTTTTCTGTTCGTGACATGATGGTTAATTAGTTGTTTTTTAAATACTCTACATTTCCTTTATTTAAAAAAAAATATCCCAATTATCTCGCTCTGGTTAATTAGAATTTTTCTGAAACATGTGAGAAACAGCGAGCTGTTTATCCGGCTTCCGCCATGTTTTCCCCCTCTTTTTGTTTCGGTAAAATGGCGTCGTTTTGAGTTAACTAACATGCGACCTACCATTAAACTGTTTCTGTACTCGCGATAATTGGTCGGCCAATTAATGACGTCATCGTTTGATGTATCTCGAGGCGTCGCGAGGGGCTAAAAGCTGTATCGGATTAATCGATAGTTTCTGTGGTGGTTATTTTTTTTTATTATTTTTTTAAATACAAACTTTTAACGACATTTACAGGTATGATTGTAGTGGTGAGAAAGCAAACGTAGCGACTGTTTTAACGCGAGATATTGGGTGTGGCGAGGAGAGGGTGAAATCCATCTTTGAAGGAAAAGGATAGACAATAAATAAGTTTTAAAAAAAAATACAGAGTTGTGCGTTGCTATCTTATAGGTGTTGGTTTAAGGTAGTTTGCGCCGCTCATACGTAAAGCTGAGCCCGCAGTTAGATAGAAGCTTAAAAGAATCTCCGCCGCTGATTTTGGTGTAGTCTACAGGCCTCTTCGGGGCTCCGTTCTCGCCTTATTCTCTGGCACGCCGGTGACGAAGTGCGTGAGGAGTCCAACTAGTGACGGACAAAGACTAAAAATAACACCAGTTACGAACACGGTAGTGAAATATTGCATTGATGACTGGCTACTGAAACGCCTTCTTGTCTTGTAACTTAAATACGCTCTTTCCGTACAGAAGATTATTGAGTTCTACCTTCATCCTTGTTTTAAGTCTAGTCTTGCATTTTTTTTTAGTTTTGAATGTTGATAGCGTTTTTTTGTGTGGTTTATTCAACTCATTTCACGCACAAAACACAGACGGGATTTGTAAGTCTTTTTCTTGTATATGCAACAAGAAAAGTTTTTTTTTAAAATCCCCGTGTCTATCTGAGTGTTGTATAAGTTTATTGTGTTGTATAAGTTTATTGTGTTGTATAAGTTTATTGTGTTGTATAAGTTTATTGTGTTGTATAAGTTTATTGTGTTGTATAAGTCTATTGTGTTGTATAAGTTTATTGTGTTGTATAAGTTTATTGTGTTGTATAAGTTTATTGTGTTGTATAAGTCTATTGTGTTGTATAAGTTTATTGTGTTGTACAAGTCTATTGTGTTGTACAAGTCTATTGTGTTGTATAAGTTTATTGTGTTGTATAAGTTTATTGTGTTGTATAAGTTTATTGTGTTGTATAAGTTTATTGTGTTGTATAAGTTTATTGTGTTGTATAAGTTTATTGTGTTGTATAAGTTTATTGTGTTGTATAAGTTTATTGTGTTGTATAAGTTTATTGTGTTGTATAAGTTTATTGTGTTGTATAAGTCTATTGTGTTGTATAAGTTTATTGTGTTGTATAAGTCTATTGTGTTGTATAAGTCTATTGTGTTGTATAAGTTTATTGTGTAGTATAAGTTTATTGTGTTGTATAAGTTTATTGTGTTGTATAAGTTTATTGTGTTGTATAAGTTTATTGTGTTGTATAAGTTTATTGTGTTGTATAAGTTTATTGTGTTGTATAAGTTTATTGCGTTGTATAAGTTTATTGCGTTGTATAAGTTTATTGTGTTGTATAAGTTTATTGTGTTGTATAAGTTTATTGTGTTGTATAAGTTTATTGTGTTGTATAAGTCTATTGTGTTGTATAAGTTTATTGTGTTGTATAAGTTTATTGTGTTGTATAAGGTTATTGTGTTGTATAAGTTTATTGTGTTGTATAAGTTTATTGTGTTGTATAAGTTTATTGTGTTGTATAAGTTTATTGTGTTGTATTTCCAAATTAGAATTTAATGTCCTTACTTCGTGCAAAGAGTTAAACCTAATGGAGGAAGCTAGGGCTGCGGACGATACCTAGGCTAAAAAAATGTATTGCAGTACCCAGTAGATGTCCCAGGTTGTCAAGGTATTAGCCAAAACCAATGTTCCCTTTAAGCTTCGCGGCGGCGCGCCCACGCAGATATCTGACGGGCAATGCGCAGTAGTTTGGGATTACAGCGCAGCAAATTTTGTCAAATATTGTACAAACATTAGATGCTGTGAAACTTTGCGCACATGTTGTTGTTTTTTTTTACTTTGCACACGGACCAATTAACCTTAGAGGGCATGGCCAAGACCTTAAGAAAGTAGCCTCTATCCCTCTAGTCCATGCTTGTTTGCAGAAGAAAAAATGTGATTTAATTTTTAACGAAAGCTTTAGAAAACTCGTGTGGATGGAAGACGAAGTCCGAGCCCCTGGGAAACTTGGTGCGGGGCTCCAGTAAGATTGATACGACCTTTCAAACTGAAGATTTAAATTGCATTCGATTACTCCACCGAGTAACTTGGAAACCCTCTGAGCATACAAACCCACAAAACCACTTACCTTGTCACAGACCACCGAACCACTTACCTCGTTACAAAACAAAATAGAATCACCACGCGTGACGACGCGGCATATATACGCTAAAAGCTTTTTATTATTTGCTCCATTTGACTCCACAGAACTCCAGGTTATTGTTGTTGTCGTATAGCTGCTGTTTAAGCAATAGAAGCTGTAGTGATTTTTAAAAAAAAATCTGGATGGCGTTTTTATTGTTGAATTCGATGTGACGAAATCGCACGAGTGAGTCACTGTCTGCACTATATTTATCAGAGTCATTTCATTGTAAATTGCGAAAACGTTCTACGCTAAAGATATCGCATATTAATAAAAAAATAAAATAAAAACGAAAAACGAAAAACCAAGAAGCAACATTAAAATCTAAAGTAACTGTGATGGATGCATATCTCACTGCCCCATGGGTGACCACAACGTCCCTCTTGTTTACGTGCAAGAGAACAAAGCCGTGCAGTCCAGATTTCTCCTATTATTCCACTGACCCCCCCCCCTTTTTTTCAATGGTACGTTGGCTAATGCACTTTATGTCCCCTACGGCATACATACCATTTCTCTTTATTAAAACTCGGTGTTTTTCCAGCCCTCGACAAACCCACCCCGTCATGTCTCGCGAGAGATGCGCGAGACTAGAATTTAATTGCCGGGGTCTTTGCCTGTCTCGTGCTGTGTTTCTGTTCGTGTCCCCGAAGAAAGTCCGCGATAAGTGACAAGGCCCTAATACCCCGCGTACGTCACGGCTCCTTTAAATGGAAAACCTCGACAAACACTCGGTCCATTTACAGCACGAGGAGGCGGCCGCGTCCAATCGAAGTTGTCCATAAGGAACGAGTAAGTAGTGAGAGGCAATAGCAGAACAAATAACCTTGGAAGGCCGAGCGGGATAGCGGCGGGGAGGCGCTCACCAAATGGTTAGGAATTTACTCTTGAAATGACAACCTTCTATGACCTTCATACATGTGGCTCCATAATTTGACAAGCTAATGGCAGATATTTAACTGGTCTGTCCAGCGGCATAACCATTGTGCGGACAAAAGAGGTCACTTCGATTGGTATAGTAACTTAGAAAGTTCTTGACCTTTGATCATTTATTTTTCTTTTAAAACCAACTACCTAACCCCTCCGCCACCCCAAAATAAAACTAGCCTCAGTTTCGGGTTGGTCCACGCTTTTTCCTCACCCTCTTTGATTACGCCCCTGGCGTTCAATTCTGGTACCACCGTGCGTCAAGGAATACATATTATTATAACGTTTCCTCAATGTGAACCGATTTGTAAATAAACTTGTTTCTGAAAACAGGTCATTGGTCAATGAAAGTAAGTATATAAAGGCTGGGGGGTGGAGGTAGGGGGTGGGGTCAAGGTTACTATAAATTGTGTGATAAAAATAGAATAAATCTATTATATCCTTAACATTTTACTTCGTGCTATTTCATTAAATAAAACAAACCCGTAAAAACAAAGTTTTTGACTATAAATCCCTTATATATGAGACATAACTAACAGTATTGATTATTTTCAAACATTTACAGACTGAATCTGTCTTAACTCAAGTTTGCTTCATAACCCTAGTTGGGGTGGGTGGGAGGGGGAGAGGGGAAAAGTCTGGTCACCGATTCGCTTGACCGAGCTCAGCGTGACACGTAAAATGTAAACAAAAGCACCCCGTCGCTTCGATGGGTCGCCTCAATGCGTCAACTCAAACTTTCACGTGGGGAAAAAACAATAACAAACCGTGAATTTGAATTACATACCTCATTAAAGGATAAACTAAAAATGCATTAATTTAATTACGGTACGTTCGATCGATCTGAAATTTTGATACGATGCATTGTTAGGTCAGACGGGTCAGTGTGTCAAATTTCAGCTCGATCGAACACGGGAAGTGGGTCATTTTCGACTTTTGTTTTTCCGCCCGCCCATGAGATGATGAGGTGATGAGACGGCCGCGAAGTTAATATAAGGGATTTAATAAAACAAACCCGTAAAAACAAAGTTTTTGACTATAAATCCCTTATATATGAGACATAACTAACAGTATTGATTATTTTCAAACGCTACAAACATTGAAAGACTGACACCGAGTGATGTCCCTTGTCTTTAATAAATGGGGGTGGGACGGGAGGGGGTGTCGGCACGACGGTCGGTGTCAACTCAAACTCACGTGGAAGTGGAAGAAAAAAACAATAACAAACGGTGAATTTGAATTACATACCTCATATAAGGATAAACTAAAAATGCATTAATTTAATTACGGTACGATCGATCGATCTGAAATTTTGATACGATGCATTGTTAGGTTAGACGGGTCCGTGTGCCAAATGTCAGCTCGATCGGATCACTGGAAGTGGGTCATTTTTTACTTTTGTTTTTCCGCCCGGCCATGAGATGATGAGATGACCGGCGGTGAAGTTAATATAAGGGATTTAAAAATACATTTTAAAGAACAATTATATTTCAAGCCCTCGTGGCGTAGAATGAAAAGTGTTTTAGCCCCTCCCCCCCCCACCTTTTCCGGTTAGAGCTTAAATCACGTACGCACGCATGGCACACAAAAGATGGCCATCTACACGATCCTGTCTTAGACGCCATCGGTTATTGTCCATTAGAAAACCCGGTGGCCGTATTTACATCGCGACCTCGGACGTGGCGTGGAGAGTATGTTAATTGCGCGAGGCTGTGGCCTTAAAAATCGGCCAATATATGAAATAACGCTTTTTATATCGGCGTGGTTACAGAACACGTTGTTAAACGTTTTCCTGATTTATGTAATACTTGAGCTACATTATTGTATGTTGTCTTTTTAAAAATAAAATATTTCAAAACCAAAACGCGTGCATTTTCACTATGAAAAGGTGTATTTTTACACCATCCGCAAGTGTTTTATTAACGCGAAGAAAAGCGGCACTTCCTGAATAGAACTCGACAAACCCTCGGGATTTTCGCGATATCGATCGCATCTGATAGCCGCTGTGGTGATCCTCGCGTAGAGTAAACCACGTGATCGTCTCAACAACGGCTTAACGTCTTCCAAGACTTTCTATTTTCTTGTGATCCACATCTGTATTTGTTAAAATATTTAACGGGCGCTATAACTAGAGGGTGTCGGTGGGGGAGGCAAGGGGTGGGGGCGCCAAAGTTGCTGTAGATGTGAGAAAGTAGTGTAATTGAGCGCAGGTATCGATTAGCGCGGGGATGTGGTATAACATTAGGTGGAACATTCTCGACGTCGTAAAACGCGTTACCAGAGTTTCAAGCAACAGGAGTCCCACCCGGCACAGTGGCAACTGGATCAAACCAACGCCAATTATCTGGCCACTTAGAACGAAATAAGTATAACCATGGTCTTTATCTTTCGTGTGAAATTTTATGTCACGAATAATTCTATTGCGTAACTTAGCGTTCATAGCCCTCGCTCAGAATACTCAAACCTGGCAGTTCACAAATATTTTTCATAGCTCTCGTATACAATATTCGTTTATAACACTCGTTATTATTTCACGTTCATAACTCTTGTTGGCAACTCTAGCACATAAGTTTACGGTATTTCGTGACTGTCGTTCTAAATCATGCAAATAGCGTTTGTGCTTATGCTCAAGTGTTAGATAAGGGTTTATCAATCGCATAAATTTATTTCGTTTATGACTTTCGTACATACCTTGTATAAGTCTCATGAATAAATCTCGTATATGTCTCGTGAATAAATGTCGTAAATGTCTCATGAATACATCTCTTATATTTATTAGGACTGCGGAAATAAACGAATAATGAATTGATTAATCGGTTAAAAATTAATCGATTAAAATTCGATTAAAATTTACGCAAATATTTCTATCTTTTTCCAATTTATTAATAATTTATATTTTTTGTTACTTACATACTTTTCTCTCGGATTATTATTATTTCTTTAGACGTGCATACGTAAACGAAAAGGTTTTTCATAATTATTTCTTGCATAGCAGAACGAATTTGCTGTGCTGCGTCACAAAATTTGGGAGACATGGAATTATCGCGACTTAACCGATTTCACGCAATAATGAATCACAACTTAACGGGATCTATATATGCGTTATAAAAAATATAATTAATAGATTAATCGATTAAATTTTTTTCCCGATTAATCGAACAAATTTTTTGTAATCAGTGCCAGCCCTAATTCTTATCATAAATAAATCTCGTAAATATCTCATGAATAAATATCGTATATGTCTCTTTAATAAATCTCATATATCTTTTGCGGATAAATCTCGTAAAATTTACGGGATTAATAAATCTCGTAAATGTCTTGAAAATAAGTATCGTATATTTAGTGTCAAGAAACCACGTAAATATCTCATGAATAAATCTCATATGTAGCTCGTAAATAAATCTCGTAACCTTACTTGGTCTGTCTTTTCAACCCTCCAAAATATATCAGTCATGAGTCATGACTTTCATGTTTTCATCGACCGCTTCCGCCACCCTCAAAGAATCCTCACCACACCCCACCGACACCAATTCCCATCCCCGCCGACCCCCACACCATCCACCATCTCCCACCTATCAAACCCTCACCCCCCTCCTACACCCATCATCTATAATAAATAAATATAATTCACCAAAGCGAGTATGTGCAAACAAGCATGACGAATGACCCTCGCTGGGGTCGACCAATCAGTTTAAGGTCTCGAGACCAACAATAGTCTTGCGTTCACTGGCGTTGTTCCTTCACAAATAACAAGTGATTCGTAGTGTAGTGGTTATCACGTCCGTCTTACATACGGAAGGTCCTGGATTCAAGCCCTAGCGAAAATATTATTTTTTAATTTTTAAAAATGTGTGTTTGTGCCCGTTCTTTCCCCCCTATTTTGCGAACATTGCTAACCCTCGCTAGAATTGACCAATCACAGTTTAAGGTTGGCAAGGTAGTGTGTGGAAGGGTGGTGGGCAGGTAGATAACCTCACTGCGAATGTCTCGAGACCAACAATGCGTCGGTGGTTCGACGTTCACTCACGTTGTTTTGAATTTTTTCGTGCTGTATTTTGTGTCCGTTCTTTTGCACTATCCATGAGCAAGTCTGCGGCGTGTGCTACGCCGCGGGACGTATCTAGTATTAAGTATTGCGCCTCATCACCTTGCAAGAAATGATCCCACAGCTAAAGGTCATCTTGTCTGCTGACTTTTCTCCCGGAGTGAGGAATCTACTATTAGTTTGTTAGTTTGCTTGTTTGTGTGTCCTCCCCTTTATTATTTTTTTTAAAAATGTTTATTTTTTTATTTAACCTACGGGCGTTGTAACAATATCAACAATTCGCTAATGGCCGCAAGCCAGAGGATAATCTCGAATATAATAAATTATCATTGGATGTGACGTTGCTTTCCAGCAGACGGCTGCTGTCAGCCAGGAACGGGGACATTGTCGTCCCATTTTTAAAGCGAGACGCCGCAGTGGTTGATAATGCCGTCCTGCCTTGCACCTCGTTGTGCCGGAGATGAACTGAACTCGCATCCCGCTTTCTCATCCACTGGGAACAACACATTCCCCTCTCCCAAGAGATGGCAGCACCCTTGGCTGCACCCTCTGCTTGTATCTCATGAGACACACGTCTACACCTATGGAATACCTATGACATGTGCCGCCCATACCACTAACCATTCCAGAACTTCTACCCACCATTCCCTCGGCAGAGGTGTTTACCGGATGGCCCGCATTCCCGCCGGCCCCTCTGAAAGGTGAGCACCCCGCCCCCAGTTTGTTTGATCACGTGCGGGCGTGTAAGGGGAGATGAGTACTGGATACCAAACTCCAAATTTCGCCAACAACCCTTCAGAGTTATCTGCCCAACAACCTGCCCTCCCCGACCTCGGCATGTTTACACGAGACATTCACGAGTCGATGACATTACTGCGATCTCTTGTCTCCGTTCTATTTCTTTCTCCTCGTTTGTCACACATCCTTCCTTCTCCTCCTTCTCCCACCTCCTTCTTTCTCCTCCTTTCTCCCACCTCCTTCCATTTCCCCTTTCTCCCACCTCCTTCCATTTCCCCTTTCTCCCACCTCCTTCCTTCTCCTCCTTTCTCCCACCTCCTTCCTTCGCCTCCTTTCTCCGACCTCCTTCCATTTACCCTTTCTACCACCTCCTTCCTTCACCTCCTTTCTCCCACCTCCTTCCTTTTCCCCTTTCTCCCTCCTCCTTCCCTCTCCTTGTCTCTGCCACCTCCTTCCCTCTCCCCCCCTCGAAAATAACGATAACAACATTGATAATAAAAACTAAGGGGCGAAAGCGTGGTGGGGAGTGGGTGTGGGAGAAGCAAACTTTGTGTCAGACGATTATCAGTCTGTGGGGCGGGTAACTAATGGCATGTACTGTTTAATGAGCTTCAATCTTCATCGATTAAAGCCCAGGTTGGATAGACTCACTCGTGGTGGGCGGGGCAGGTGTGGGCTTGTGTAAGCGCGTTGTGTGTGTGTTATATCGACGACATGAACGCGCGTGTATTGTTTGTTTAGATTTAATCGTTGCCTTGCTTTTAAAAGGCGATACTTTTTAATTGTATAAATGAACTGACGGTAATAAACGAATGGGAATAAACATAGTTACCATAAATATAAACGTGCAGGTCTTGTGACGTAATCTAGCGGGTGACTTGCTGGGGTCGCGCTGTTAATGAAACCTTCCCCTTTTGTCACTCTTGTCTGTGAGTTGTGAATGGTGATGTCCCCTTGTTCACGTCGACTCTGAGAGCGCATACATGTACGTTACTTTAACCAAAATTCAAACAATCGTCTCTGTCCGTATTGTATGGGAAAGTCAGTTAATTGCCCTGCATTTCCTGACATGCGCACTATGGTAGCTAGGCTCGCGCAGCTCTAATGGGAGCAAAGATTTGAATGCGGAGCACTAACTTATTATACAGTCAAGCTCCGATAAATTGTGTCGTTCTGGCCACATTCTTAATACATATATCTGCACATATGTTACCTGGTGCGTCTTTAAGGTACGTCATTGTTGGTCCAACGCATATAACATCAAAGAAATTCCAATTTTTCTGTCCTGTGAGTCTGCATGTTAAGTAGATTAACGATAAGTGGGGTTTGAGGGTTAAAGGCTGAAAAAGTCTTGAACTGCCCAGGGCGTTAAAAACTAAGCATGATGGACGTATGTGTACGTAGAGGCACGCAAGTACTCATTAGAGGCACGCAAGTACTCATTAGAGGCACGTAAGTACTCATTAGAGGCACGTAAGTACTCATTAGATGTACGTAAGTACTCATTAGAGGCACGTAAGTACTCATTAGAGGCACGTAAGTACTCATTAGATGTACGTAAGTACTCATTAGATGTACGTAAGTACTCATTAGAGGCACGTAAGTACTCATTAGAGGCACGTAAGTACTCATTAGATGTACGTAAGTACTCATTAGAGGCACGTAAGTACTCATTAGAGGCACGTAAGTACTCATTAGATGTACGTAAGTACTCATTAGAGGCACGTAAGTACTCATTAGAGGCACGTAAGTACTCATTAGATGTACGTAAGTACTCATTAGAGGCACGTAAGTACTCATTAGAGGCACGTAAGTACTCATTAGATGTACGTAAGTACTCATTAGAGGTACGTAAGTACTCATTAGATGTACGTAAGTACTCATTAGAGGCACGTAAGTACTCATTAGAGGCACGTAAGTACTCATTAGATGTACGTAAGTACTCATTAGAGGCACGTAAGTACTCATTAGAGGCACGTAAGTACTCATTAGAGGTACGTAAGTACTCATTAGTTGTACGTAAGTACTCATTAGAGGCACGTAAGTACTCATTAGAGGCACGTAAGTACTCATTAGATGTACGTAAGTACTCATTAGAGGCACGTAAGTGCTCATTAGAGGCACGTAAGTACTGATTGTTTCCTAAACTTTCAGGACTAATTTATGGAAAAGCGGTTGCCATGAATACAACAGACGTGTGTGACCAATAAACACTTTACTTTAAAAAAACACACACTTTCTTTCCATAAATGTTACTTTCCATAAACCTTACTTTGCATAATTATTACTTTTTATAACTCATTAAATTCATAACACAATTCTTTCACAGCTCCATATTTACATAACCAAGTACATTCGATAATTATTGTTCGTGTTGCTAATATTTATACACGCCCACCAAATACTTGTCAGATTACTCCCTAAGACAACAGTTTAACAGGTACTTCTATCCGCCGAGATTTACTCTGGCATTCAGTTATTCCGTCACACCACGTGGGGTTCATCCGATCAAGCCCCTCGTCACCTCCTCGGACATAAACATAATCCACAATTTAATCCGAGTCCCACGAGGCGTTTTCTTTCTCCCGTTGACCCGCGATGCACACTGCTGTCAGGCCATTAGGTAATGAGGGGAGGGAAATGGAGATACAAATAGGTAGGACCTTTGGAAAGGGACATAACTCTGGTAATCACGTAATCGACTCGCACGTAATGACCCGTATTTTCCTTTATGAGATAAACAAACATATAAGGCTGGACTAACTGGGAGGTCTGGGGGCAGGTTACGAAAAACGGATATTAGAATTAAGGGATTATGCACCGTAACTATTTTACTCTTGGCTAACACACAGGTTCTCTATCGCTATCTCGTGATACCCTTTAACCCCCCCCCATTCCAAACTGAGGTGCATACAAGAAATACCAATTGAATTTTCCAGATCACAACTAAGCCGTTGAGTGTGCACGGTGTGATGGAGTAGAGAAGTTTAACCTTATAGCCGTGGTGCAGGTAATACTTTTAACCTAGCCGTGGTGTATGAAGAGAAGTTTAACCTTATAGCCTTGGTGTATATAAAGACGTTTAACCCTTATAGAGACGAGTTGGCATTGATGGAATAGTGCGGTGGTCTAATGTCTACTACAACCAGAACACGGTGCCAAGTGGTGCTACTTAAGGACTGCATTATGCACAACAAAGTGCGCATTTATGAGCCGAATAGCTGTGCGCCTCGGCGTGTGCGTGTGTAACGAATGACATCTGTTCATTAAATCGTTCAAGGCTTTCTGAATCGGGGAAAAGGGGGGGGGGCGGAAAAAAAAACAAGGCCGATCAATCTTTGTATTCAGGAAATAATTATGTCCCCTGGGTATCCCATGTTTTGCATGCTCCTCTTTGGAAATCAATTCAAATTGGAATCTACATGTCATAATTGGGCCCCGTAAAGAGATGCGTCGGGAGAGAATAATATCGATAAACTCAAAAGGGACGAGATGTCGATAAACTAGAGAGAGAGAGAGTGGGGAGGCTTGTCTGTTAATGATGCACAGACGTCCAGTAATTAGTGTTACAGCAGTTGGAAAGCGTTAACCAAAAAAATTTGTGGGCCACTATCTAATGTAACTTAACGCGCACCCTGCTTGCCTTGGGGCAACTGTGATGGGGAAACAATAGAGATGGTGTTTCCACTAGTAAACATTGTCTGGTGCTCTCTCATTGAATTTGTGTTTGTCTCACCAAAACTTGGTTGTTTTAGCTGAGTTTGTAGCTCGGGTTCTTTGGATGGCGTTTGTCGTTCTGGTTGTTTGGTTCACTAGTCGGTTTGATGATGGTGCAGAACGGTACAGAATATTGCTGCACGCTCACAACTACCAAAATAAGTTTAATGATGAACTTGCTACCACCTACTGCACACCCACTCATTCTCTGTTGCGCCACACCCACTCACACATGCGCCACACCCACTCACACATACGACATACCCACTCACACATACGACACACCCACTCACACATACGACACACCCACTCACACATACGACACACCCACTCACACATACGACACACCCATTCACACATACGACACACCCACTCACGCATGCGCCACACCCACTCACACATACGCTCACAACTACCAAAATAAGTTTAATGATGAACTTGTTACCATCTACTGCACACCCACCGATTCTCAGTTGCACCACACCCACTCACGCATACGCCGCACCCCACTCACTCACGCATACGCCGCACCTCACTCACTGCTGTATTATACGTAAACGTATCAAAGAAAGACACAAAGGAAGTTTGACAACGGCGAAATGTTATCGCCAACTAACGGTGTTAACGGGTTGTCAACAACCCCATCGACAAAAGCCACGTTCAAACAAACTCCTCTTTATCTTAGGAACAAACCCCCTCTGACCCCCTCCCTCTATACCCACCCCCGATAGTCCTTGTCGATGGAACTGTTTAAAACATTCGGCTCGATGACCGAAAGTCCACTGTCAATATTGGCGGACCACCAACAATGACCAGTCATTTATCTTACTCCAGCAGCGTGCCCCCAGATACGGCCAAGATACGGCACAGATTAACGTAGATTTGCACCCCACGGTTCAAGTGCTGTCCACTTGATGAACTTGTGGACACGTCCTGGGGACAAAGTGTTCCACTTGTACTAAGTGGTCAGCTCGTTTTACCAGTCGAATGTGGTCAGTTTCTTACACACGTAGTCGGTAGCTTTCAGTTCCAAGCACAGCCGCTGTCTTTCCCATCAGGTTCTTCTCTTTACTCCAGTTTTTTTATAACTGTCAAACCATTAAAATTATAAATTATTTCAGAAATGAAATCTCATCGCTATGAGTTTGGTAACACACACGCTGACGCAAAAAACAAAACAAAAAAATGGGACGGGTGGCTGGCCCTTCTGTAAGAGACCACTGGTGGTATAGAATAAGGACTATAAATATATACATATATAAGAATATATATATATACATATATAAGAATATATATATACCTATAAATGAAATCAAATTCTCTTGTCTCTGATTCTATGAGATGAGCATATTTTTAAAAAAAATCAATTTCTGCTTGGCCAGAAGCTAATAAAAGAGGCGAGTCTAGTGCGGCTTCTAAATTATCGTCTATATATTTTGTTTTTAAAAACCCTCAGTATGATTCTTTTAGCGAGCACGGCCTTATGTCAGAAAAACTTAATGACAAATACATGTCAGGTTATATTTCATCTCAAAACACGTGTCATCCTTGAGTCTGATTCCTACCGCGTACTTAAAGCGAACATTTTGAGAAGCACTGTTAAATGGACAAAGCACTGCATTAAAAAAAATTTAAACCCTCACTCCCCGCGTACTTGCTAGTCTTCAAGCACATCTTAAAATTCCATCAGATCGAAGAGCCTTGTACAAACAGCCCGTGTGGACTCGCCCATTAAAATTCTGTCATTAAAATCGTCTTGCGCTTCAAGTAATGTAGATAGATAATTGCGTAACTATCGGTTAGCTCGCGGAGCTCCCCCTCCCCCCACCCCTGTACTCGCTAGCCCCCCACCCACAGCCGGTAAAATTACTTGTAATGAGCTCGAAGCTTTGCTTTCAACGAGAGCGAAAGGTCGTGAGATAGTGAAAATATTGTAATTTCAATGGCGAACTTTTAAAAGTATTTCTTTTATCCGGTTAAAGAAAAAATTAAAACTGTTTTGGCAGTGTTATTAAACACCATTCTGTTTGGAGGTTATTTGCACGACTCAAACGTGTCGGTAATTTACCTCAGCGCCTTCGATGTTTTGTTACTCGTAGTTGGATAATCATAGCATACCTCGTGGTCCTTAATGTTCAAACAGAGGGGGGTAATTTGAGTACGGCATACTGTGTGAATGTGACTTTATGTTCGTGTGTGGGTGCGTATATATATATTATATATATATATATATATGTATATATATATATACGTGTGTGTGTTTGTTTGCGCTTGTGTTAGCGCCTGTATTGTACGTGTGTTTGTGTGTGTTTCTCAAAGGTTAGTCATGTAGTATTTGCGAAGGACAGAAGTTATTTTCGAGGCCTCCATTGACGAATTTGAGGGCGACCCCCATCCATCATATGTTACATTTTGAAGACAGAAAATTGAACAGATATCATGTATAATGTGCGTTCAATGCTCATTAGCCCTGGTGGGTGTGGCCCAAATGGTGGTATAGGCGTGTCTCCTGCCTGGTGGGTGTGGCCCAAATGGTGGTAAAGGCGTGTCTCCTGCCTGGTGGGTGTTGCCCAAATGGTGGTATAGGCGTGTCTCCTGCCTGGTGGGTGTTGCCCAAATGGTGGTATAGGCGTGTCTCCTGCCTGGTGGGTGTTGCCCAAATGGTGGTATAGGCGTGTCTCCTGCCTGGTGGGTGTTGCCCAAATGGTGGTATAGGCGTGTCTACTGCCTGGTGGGTGTGGCCCAAATGGTGGTATAGGCGTGTCTCCTGCCTGGTGGGTGTGGCCCAAATGGTGGTATAGGCGTGTCTCCTGCCTGGTGGGTGTGGCCCAAATGGTGGTATAGGCGTGTCTCCTGCCTGGTGGGTGTGGCCCAAATGGTGGTATAGGCGTGTCTCCTGCCTGGTGGGTGTGGCCCAAATGGTGATATAGGCGTGTCTCCTGCCTGGTGGGTGTGGCCCAAATGGTGGTATAGGCGTGTCTCCTGCCTGGTGGGTGTGGCCCAAATGGTGGTATAGGCGTGTCTCCTGCCATATACAAGTTTGTCTTATGCAATATCATAGAGTTGTAATCGGTACTTTTACAGCGTGGTGTTGCTGAATTTCCAACACACACACACACACACACACATACACACACAAAGTATGTGTTTGTGGGGGGGTAGGGGTGGGGGATGCTGGATACATGTCCAAACACATGCGGTAATATGTGAAGTGAGTGACATGAATGCAGTGTTGTAGACCAGGGGTTCACTAATTCATACTTAACGCAAGCCACTGGATAACATTTTTAATTAATTTTTAATTATGAATATTTAGAATGCAGAATAATTTAAATCTCTATATAATTCGCCAGAAACTAGAGAAAGCAAGACGCAGTCAATATAATATAGGTGGTAGTGTGCACACTCACACGGCGCCGCACTATGCGCACGCGACGCACTATATAGAAGGAAAGGAAGTAATGCTTCAAAACAACTACCATAATGTGCACCGAGGGAACTGTGTGCCCGTTCTTTTACCCCTTTCTTTGTACTATCTACTAGCTATGAGCAATTCTGCGGCGTATGCTACGCCGCGGGTCGGATCTAGTATGAAATATTAACAAGAAATGTTTATCATTACCAGCA
>CALYLW010000325.1:435927-468427 GCA_944989445.1 Ampullaceana balthica | reverse complement strand
TTGTTAGAATAGTTAAGTAGTTCCAATACTATAGAGAAAATGAGTATCATACCGCACTTATTTTAATGACCTCAACAGATGAGACATTCAATACGATGTTGTTCTGACATTCATATTGCTGCATAATTTCTTGGGGCGGGTGGAAAAGGGGTGGGTGGGTGGGGGGGGCAAAAAACAACAAACAAAAAATCATACAAAACAAATAGATTTTTTTTCTTCAAACTCTCCACCCAACTTCTTCTAAAGATCAACATTTCTGAGTTTGTTCCGCGCTCAACAACACGAGAAATTAAGTCATAAAACACCCGCTAATGGTAGGTCATAAAACAAATGACGTGATATCAACAAGGGCCATTATCCCAGACATACGGCGGCTGGAGATGCGTCAGGTCATGGGCGGATCAAACCCAGCAGCGAGGAGGTTGAAGGAGGAGCTTCGCCCCCCAGATTGCACTTGTTTTTCTTTTCATGACGAGTTGATGTCAAGTTATGTCAAGATGCAGTTTTAAAAAAAAACAACAATTTATGTATTTATTAATTAATTAACTTTTTGTATCTATTCATTTATATTTTTGTATTTCTGCATGTATTTATTTATGTATTTATTCATTTTTATATACATCCATTTATATTTACGGTATGTAATTCGGTATTTCGGTATGCATGTATATATTTATTTATGTAGTCATTTATTTATTTATTTATTTTTAAATTTATTTATTTATATTTATGTATTGGTTAATGTACTTTACAAGTATTTATGTATTTATTTTTCATATTATTTATTTGTTTATTTTTGTATTTACTTATATTATTTGTTTTAATTATGTATTCCTGCAAGTATTTTTTTCCCTCGAGAATTGCGAAACCGCCTTGACAGGTTATTTCTCTTGTTACGCCAATGAACCCACCAAACTTTCTTAGACCAACACCAGACGGCCAATAACCCCCAGCCTCCCTTTCGATGAAACAGCGAGTCAGTGAGTGACCAGATATACACATGTATTAGTACAGCCAAATTTTCAGTGTGATCATATTTTCTCCTTTAAATATCGTTTCAGTCGACCACACTGGATATGATGTCACATTTTAATCACGTGACTGATATAGGAGGGGGGGGGAAAGGGGGGTGTTGGGTCAGTGGCGGGTAGGGGAGGGTACCAAGGCTTGTCTCGTGCCGTGACATCAACGTATCAAGTTCAAGGGGGGGGGAACTGTCAAAAAGAACCGATTGAGGTGTCGCATAGTCTACTTCGTTGAGCGACGCGTGTTTTTAGCTCTTAGCCGTTGTCACCTCAGAATCTTCGAGATTGTTTTAACGGGCGATGAGATGACGTCATCACGGCCACAGATTTGTTGTTGCTGGTAAATCTTGACATTTGTCCTCGAGATGATGGCGACTTCCATGAACACGAGTGTTAAAAGGTTGATGCTGACGTCTCAGGTCACTGGCCTTGACCCTGTGACGTCATGCAACGGCCTACGCTATGGAACAAACCCCACGGTGGCCATTTAGGTGTGGTCTTCGCGTCATTCTGCCCTAGCTAAACGAAATAAAGAAAGTAGGGAAAGTATTAAAGCTTCGGAACAAAAACAAAAAAAAACACCCAAAAACCGATAACGTATACAAGTAAAATGAGGCAAAACTACGTCATAGATTGTTTTGTTTATTCTAAAAATAACCAGAAAAATTATTTACATCACCCATTAAATCATTTTTATATATACGATGATTTTCTAGGGGGGGGGTCTTCAAGTTTTTCTTATGGATTCTCATTTCCAGATCTATTGCACGTGATGCTTTTAAAAAATTAAATAAAAGAAATTGTTGTTATCCCCATAACCCCATAATCTCAATGAACCCATAAACCCTACAAATCATTAAAACCCAAGAAAATATTTTTATACACCCGCAGAATCCTATAAAACCAACAAACATTTCAAACCCCGCAACTCACGAAACATCACACACATCTAAACATTAAAACCACACACAAAAACAGCAACAACAAACTAACTCGCCCCCCCCCCACAAACCACAAACTATATAAACCCAAGAAGTCAATAGAAACTCTACAAACCCAAACTCCCCACCCCACACACCAAAAACAGACACCCCAATAAAAACAAGCGCCCCCCCCCAGCCCCACTTAACCTCTCAATAGACTCACACTTATTAACCCGGCGCTGGTGGAAACCTAAGGTTTCAAAGAACATTCTCACCTGAGCGTGCAGATAATGCCAGATCGAAGAATAGATTTCAATCTCAGGCTAGGGGGGCCGGGTGGGTAGGGGGGTCGATTCCTTACTCGGGCCAGTTTGCTAGGGCGTTGAGGGGCGGGGAAAACGGACGCCGCTTTGACCTAGTTAACACATCTACACGATCCGTTTCCGGTGTCCCGTTGTCTTGGGGGCGAGCTTGTTTCAGTTGGGCGTCATTTTCTCCCAGCCCCCTTTTGTGTGAGACTCGTTGTTACCCAGCCGTGGGCTGGATCTGAATGGCTATTGTCTTTGCGGGCGGTTCTCAAATAGTGATGTCCGATAAGGCTTTATATTTTGATATTTCAATAGCTATGGTGGTGACATAAAATTCTAGCTTCATGACACTGGCTGGGGAGCTTACTGAAATGTATGCCACTATGACTTATTTATGTATGCATTTACTTACAGGTGTTTTATTCCTTGTTAAAGAGTTATCTATTTTGTTAACTTTGAAATATATTTATTTATTTAGAAATTGTCAATAAAAACCCCAGCAAAAAAAATTAATTTACAAAAAATTGTCCTGGTTGCTCACATGAAAAACTTAGATATTATGTCATCGTTAGAAAGTGTAAATATCTTCTCAAATGAAAAGTTAAAAATTGTGATATACAATTGATAAAAAGATATTGATATCAATATATATTAAAAAACGGATAACTATCGCAAATTGTTTGACAGATGTTTAAAGAAATGTAATTTATTAGCTACGTTCCAATGTCACTTTACCTTACTTGGAAAATTATTTATTTACAAATTAATTTTAACTTACATTATTTACTTTCTTCCTAAATGATTTTTTTAAAGTTTCCTTATATTTACATATGATTGATTTCTTGGTGAGGGGGTATATTTTTGTTTTTAAATTCAAGAATAATGACGTATATAATTAACGCTGTAAAATAAATGAAGATATTTTTTCCTTTAAAAAAAGTTAAAAAAAAAGAAAACAGTTTTGATTAAGACAAATTAACAATATCAAACTCTCGGTGCGGGAAAGTTCTATGTAGAGAATCGATGTGTGTGTGGGGGGGGGTGGGGGTGGGCTTAATTGATTTATTTTGTAGGTAATGTAAGGCTATAAGGCGTGGGGGATTTCATACATCACAATGATGAGACAATGTACTTTTTTAAAATTGAAATGGAAAATATTTCAAGGTGTTTAAAACAGCCTCGAAGTGAGAACCACTGGTAAGGAATTATGACTTAAGATGAATGGAACCGGGAATAAAATTCGCTGAGGGGGAACAAAGAAATGTGTCTGACCGGAAGTTCTTACATGACAACGGCCGTCTTACTTTAACCTCGGCAGACGACCGGTAGATCTCCGTGATGCCTCTTTACTGCAACAACTCGAGATTCCGGGAGCAGACGACAACACGCGATAAACTATGGCACCAGATTACAAGGCCCGGGCCGGTGGGGCATAGAGATAGACGCGGGGCATATGTCACCGACAGGGGCACGGCGCACTGAGAGGTTTCGGAGTTTATCGGCATGCGACCGTCTAATATGCATAGATGGGAGGTAAGGGGGGAGAAATACATTTATTGATACAAGAAGCCTGGATTAGCAGAAATTATTCATGCGCTTCTTGTGTGTGTGTGGGAGTGTTTGTATGCGTGTATGTGTGTGTGTGTGCGCGCGCCTGCGTGTGTGTTCGGGAAAAGTGTGGGGGGAGGGGGTGGATAAATTGAGAAGAGGAAGGGTTCTCAATCAAGTTTTAATAATGATGAAAGATACGACTGCAATGAGAATGTTAATATGTTCGATGATAATGTGTATCCCAACTTTTTTCATAATTCCGGAAGATATCGCAATAAAATAGAACAATAAAAATAATTAAAGTCGGTATCGAACGATCTCCGAGAACGATACCCCGGGTCACTTCCTGTTTTATTATGCATCACTTCTCTGAGTCGGAAGATTAAGACATGTCTTATGATGCCGTCGAAATTTACATTCAAGATTTTTTCATGAATATTTCTGACCAGAATTGAATCAATCTTTCATGAATTATCTCTCTGCGATTGTTTTATTGTTTTTTATTTAATTTTTTGTTTTTTACGGTTACATTTTGTATCCTCTTCATTTCAGTTTGCCGAAATCTCTTTATCAGATACAAGGGAACGCTTGGAAAAGGGGAGGGGAGGTTGGGAAGTGGGGGGGAAATGGGTTCCTGAACGTTTTTTATATTTATTTATAGTTTCAGATCAAAACATCGCAAAAGTGCTTTGTCTTTGGAGTAGTGGCAGATACCACAGTCTTCCCCGAGGACCCGTCGAGGGCACCCGGCCAACAAGAGCCGGTACAGTGTCGAGCAGGTCGGGTCAGTGCGGTTGCCAAAGCAAGTCGTTAAAACAGTCGTAGCACTTCGGCACTACGGCGTGCTTCTTTTACACACAAGAGGCGGGGATCAATGCATTTATCTTTCTGGCTTTGATATTCACAACAACAAGATCTGGTTTAGAGAACTATGACCACACCCACAAACTATAGATCTTTACTCTACCGGATAAACTCTAGTTCAGATATATATATATTCTGGCCAACAATGTCTGGCTTAGAGATCTTTATCCACCTCAAAAAGCTCTTGTTTAGGAGATCTGTAGTCTAGACCAGGGGTCTCCAAACTAGCCCGGGGCCAGACGGCCCGCGAGGACCCTCTCATCCGGCCCCTGGAGACCTTTTAATCTACAAAAAAAAATACTATTTTTACCTGTAGTTTACCACAAAACTGTGTATCGTCGACCCCCAGACTACTGTTTGACATTTAATGCGGCCCTCCAGCAGAAAAGTTAGGAGACCCCTGATCTAGACAACAAGCTCTAGTTCAGAGACACATACTCTGGCCAACAAGGCCAAGTTTAGAAATCTGTATTCAAATCCCGGATTAATGGATCCGCGTGATCTCTCGCCCTGTAACATCTTCATCTTCCCTACGTCCTATTAGTTCATCTTAAGTTACCTGCAACCACGAATAGCGAACTTCTTTCGCCGTTCGTCTGAGCTTATTCCTTTATTTCTTTTTTTTTCTACTTCACAAATCATCATCTTTAGAAAATTCATCATCTGACTAGACCCACCATTGGGACCACCACAGTCCTGATTGTCCGGCAAATCTTCTGTTGGTCCCACCATTTACCCCACCTAACCAACAAAACGCATCAAGCTCCACGTTGCCCCGCGGTAGATCTATCTCCATTCAATCACCAATCTCTTACTTTCTAATTCATGCGAGTCGGTCCGGGAATCCCCGATCTAACCAGAGTTTCTTTTTTTTCTTCTTTTTTTTTAACCGAGACGATGGCGAGGGTTTTGACTTGGTCACAAGATCCTCCCAGTGGGCCAAAGGAAATGAATGATAAATTGTTCACTCGAGTCCAGTGGTCCCTGGTAACAGATGCAGGACGCTGCACATTGGGCTTTGTGTTAGGTGAGAGGCTTGTGAATAAGAGATAAACGACATATTTATGTCCGGATAAAATGATGGATGGCGTGTCCCTCACAACAATAGCACAGGCTTGTCGTAAAAAAATGGGTTTAAAAAAAACGGAGTGAACTCTTTTTGGAAATATTGAATTTGAGAAGGAATTTATTTTTTAATAATTGGGTATAGCTCGCGGTCAAGAGAGTGGGGTCAATGGGTTGAATGTGTCTGCCATTATGGCCTGATATATTTTTTTATCAAGGATTTTTGGAGTCACGTGATTTTAAGTGTGGTTCGGGTTAGGATGTGTGAAGAGGTTGTTAGGAAAGAAATAGGGAAGAAGGGATGGTTGGGTTGGGGGATGAGTGTGTGGGCGGGGTGGGCTGAGACCGACACGACATAATCCCCGCCCCCCTGGGGAAAGGCTTCAAAAATTATGTCAAACTCTCGTCAAGCAGAACAGATTGTAAGCAGGGTTCAGTTAAACACATTGTATTTAAAGTTATGTAGTCACTTGAACACATTGCACTTAAAGTTATGTGGTCAGTTGAAAACGTTTCATTTAAAGCTATGTGGCTAGTTGAACACATTATATTTAAAGTTATGTTTTCAGTTGAACACATTGTATTTTAAAAAAATATGTGTGATCAGTTAAACACTCTATTTAAAGTTATGTGTTGATCAGTGAACACAATCTATTTAAAGTTATGTGTTGGTCAGTGAACACAATCTATTTAAAGTAATGTGTTGGTCAGTGAACACAATCTATTTAAAGTAATGTGTTGGTCAGTGAACACAATCTATTTAAAGTTACGTGACCGCCGTGATGTCTGACAGGCGCAAATTTGGGGCTCAATAATACGGCAATCAGAGATGTACAAAAATCGATTGTTTCTTATTCTGACATTTGTGATTGCTCTGTTATAGAAACTTTTTTATTCGTCTAATTAAATATGTGATTATATTTTTCTTTGAAAAAAGTCCATATTAGTTTTGCATTATTTAAGATTATCTTTAATCATAGTAACTATATACGTTGGCAATTTATTTTGATTCAAGAAAGATTGTCCAGTTTTTGACATCGTTGTGACGTCATTCGATTGAAGATATCGGGTATCCAAATAAAAAAATACGTTAATGCCGGTGCACCATTATCTCACTAGCATAGGACGCACCAATCTTCTGTATAGAAGGAGCTCCTGTGATATATAAGATAATTTATAACTTACGTTTCTTGTTAAATTTTATGTTTGAACGGATTATAAAACAGGATTACATGGGGACAAAAATTAAAAATTAAATTAATAAAATGAAAACTTAAGGCAATTAGATAATAGATCTGATATGAGTGATATAAAAAGTGGCTTTAAAAATAATATATATAAAAAAAAACCTCAACAAACATGGCAACTGACTTTTATTTACAAGTCATCTTATTAAATTGATTTATAACATATCATTTTAAAATTGCAAGACGTAAAAAAAAATATTATTTTTTTAAAAGCATTTTTCTTTAGCGAAGCTTCCAGAAGAGGAGAGAATCGTAAGGTGCTTAAAACCAAGCGGAGACAACTCAGACTGAAACTGTTGGCGGTGACGGAGGGGTTAACCCATTTTAATACTCTTGAAGACGATTGAGATCTCAAGGAAACTGAACCACTTCTGGTGTGGGGGTTTTTTTTTGGGGGGGGATGAAGCAAATGGTGGGGTGTGGGGTGAAATGATTTTGGGTAAACGGTCGTCTCACATTACACCCCCCCCCGGCCATGGCCCACCACACCAACGTCCGTCCACCACCCCTTGAGGCATTTTACTTTTTCTCAACACGCCCTCGCAACGCAAGCCCTCGCCAAGCAAGCACTCGGTACGTGGTCAGGTCATTGGTTGGAGGGACGAGACCAAACTCACCAACAGCCCCCCCATCCAATGGCACCCTTTACAACTGACCCCTTCTGCTTGTGGGCACAGTGGAAGGGGTCCCTTTAGTGTAACTGGGAAAAAGTTATTTATTTTTTTGTCTGTGAGTGTGTAGAGTGTGTGTGTGTGTGTGGATATAATTCTTCCACTTCCCCTCCCTGCCCTTATACTCCTTCCTGCACCAGGACCTGAACTGTGAGTGACGTCACAGAGGTAAGCAATAAGAGATGGCGGGTAGGCTCGGGCGCTTCTACACCTTATCCAGTTGGAACATGTAAACAGTCCAGATTTGAAAGCCCCGGGGACAACTAAGGACTCGTGACCACAGAGTCTACATTTGCAAGAGACCCTCACGGTCTATGAGGGTTGGTCGAGGGTCGTCGTGCCATACCTGTCGTGAATCTCAAAAACTGCGAGTTTCTCGATACTTGATGAATCATCACAAATGTCCAGTCGACACGACATTGTCTTGATGCGTTGTCTGTCTTATCAGATCAACGTCCAGCAGACTTTTCTCCAATCTCCCAGCACTGTGTTCTTGCCCGAATAATTATTAGAGGCAATCTCCGCCACATCTTCACCCATCATTTGCTCGTCTTCATTACCCCTACCCCTCTCCCTCTTTTTTTGTGTTGTTACCTCTATCTTCAACTCTCGTAAATGTTGACATTTTATTGAGTTGGTATTTTATTAAAAGAATATTTGTCTGCAAACAGCGCGAGGTGTGGACGTCCAGGCTTAACAAGGGAGTCTGGGTATTTTTGGCCTCACTCCGTCTCCTCTCTCTTTTGCTGCGGATGATTATTTAAGGGGGGGGGAATGGAGAAATGAAATGAGTTTCCATTTTTAAAAAAAAATAATTTGAGTTGAGACAGAAAAAGAGGAGAAAAGGAATAACATGGGCAGCTGACGAGCAGTTGTAAACGTGGTCAGCTCAAGGGCAGCTGTAAACTTGGACAGCTCAAGGGCAGCTGTAAACTTAGCTCACGAGCAGCTGTAATCGTGGACAGCAGATGGCAACTTTAAACGTGGACAGCTCAAGGCAGCTGCAAACTAAGACGGCTCAAGGCTGCCGTAAACGTGGACAGCTCACGAGTAGTTATAAACGTGGACAGCTCACGAGCAGTTATAAACGTGGACAGCTCACGAGCAGTTATAAACGTGGACAGCTCACACACAAGCAGTGAACTTGAGATTGCCTTAATGAATGACGTATGCTTGGTGTCGCCGACTCCTGTTACAAACGCAGCTGATGACATAAATAATGTCGGCTCCGGGAAACACCATCCGGGTTTAAGAAAGGCGATACCCAGAGGAAACCGTCTGGCTACTGGGGTGGGTGCGCGGACGGGGTAAGATATCAGAATGTCTCGCCATCAACACCCACTGGTATCAGTTTTATGCGCCGCCCTCGATAGATTTTTTGGGGGGCAAAAGATTTTGATTGTGCAGACGTTAATATCTCAGAAGGGCTTAAATGTCACAACAGCGAATCTTCATGATCCGCCCGCAAAGCTGACGTAAGAAGGAAGTTGAAGGTAAATAAACGTAAAATGTTGATAGTCGGAATATTGTGTCAACACAATCCACTATACTAGACGCGAAAAGTTCTTAGAATATGATGGTTTATGAGAAGCTGATATAAAAGTATCAAATGCTGAAGGTTTCTAAGAAACCGGCAATAGAGTAAAGTGCCACTTCCGGTTACCGGAAATCGCTCAAAAAGTGATAGACGCCTACCCATAGGATCTAATACTTACATATTACATTTCGTCCACCTATCATGTTCACACAAACACACAGAAAAACACACAGAAAACACAAACACACACACACTAACAAGAATTGAAAACTGGAATTTTTGGACCCAGGAAGGTGTAACACGTCGAGATTTTTCAAGATGCTGATTTCAATTTTTTTTTGCACAATCACAATGCGTCCCCTATAGTTAAGTGTACGAGAAAGTCAAAAAGCGTATTTAGTCAAATTTGTATGCAGTATTTGTGTAATGTGTTTTATGTCATTAAATGTCTAAAACTGTTTCGTTGTCAGTCATTGTCCGGATACATCATTGTATATCTAAAAATAGATAGCACTTTTTCCTTCCTAAAACTTAATTTGTAAGATTTGTAATCTATGACTTTTATACAGACATATTAATCTGGATACATTTTTATGTGTGTGAGCATATGTAGATATGTCGACCTGGACACTTATACAATACGTGTCCGAATAGCTCACAAGACTGGTCCAGGCCTTGTCCACTCGTTGACACGGAGGTCAACAGCTCTCCATAATCCGAGCTTTGTCTGGTGAGAGAACTCCCATTCCTGGATAGACGAATGACGTCAAAATCAAAATGGCGGACATGACAGTTTTTTTTTGGGGGGGGGGTATATTATAAAAAGTGTTGTGGGGGAGGGGGGCAAGGTTCCAATATACCCAGACGTCAAATACGACGTGTCCTGTATGACAGGGTCAGCACGTGGTGGTGACTGTATGCCAGGTGCGGGGCCTTGGCTGGTGGGTAGGTCCAAATCATCGGGGGTCGCATACAGGCGCGATGTTTCTGGCCAACGATTGCTCTTGGCTCCCAGTACAAAAGTGTCAGTCTCTTGGCCAAGTTCGCTCACTATTTGTAGGTCAAGCCCATCTGATCTTTGAGCTCGTATTACGATTTGGTGCTCATGGTCCAGGGCATGAACTGTAGATATATAACAGATCTGTCAATGGCGCCGAATGATCTTTGCCAATGATTCCTACACTGTGCCATGTGGTAAAATGTGGTGTGGCTGCTATCAGGTTGACATGAACTCGTGCATGTGATGCATCGGTCAGTTCAGACGACTTAACAAATGTGATTGTCTAATAGTTAACTCCCACGCCTCTAATAGTACACGCGTGAATCAAAAGTGCAAATCAAGGCACCAGTCCGTGGTCTGCGATAGTAACCACTGACTTTAATTGCTCTTCCTGCACATTTATAGTCACTCCGAGTTCACATCACTAGACGAGCACGCAGTGTCCAAACTCAGTCAAGTCGCATGCTCAAACAATGCAATCACAACAAACACGTGTTACAACACCTGAATGGTCAAGCTGTGATAGTATGAAATATGAGAGTACTAGACGCCCCGCTGCGTAGCATACGCCGCAGACTTTCTCATGGAGAGTGCAAAGAAAGTGGAGAAAGAACGGACACAAACTACAGCACGAAGAAATCAAAACAACGCGAGTGAATGTCGGTTGGGGTGTTGGGGGGGGGGACTGCCAACTCATTGTTGGTTTCGAGACATTCACACTGTGCTTATGTACCTGCCCACCACCCACATTAGCTTGCCAACCATAAACTGTGATTTGTCGACCCTAGTGAGGGTCAGCCATGTTGGCAATAAAGGGATAAAAGAACGGGCACAAACAGACATTTTTAAAATCAAAAGAAAAAACAATGTGTTTGCTGGGGCTTGAACCCAGGATCTTCCCCGTATAAGGCGGACGTGATAACCAGTACACTACGAATCTCACGTTTATTCTGTGAAGGAACAATGCAAGTGAACGCAAGGACCATTGTTTGTCTCGAGACATTGGTCGACCCCAGCGAAGTTCATTCGTCATGCTCGTTTGCACATACTCGCTTTGGTGAAGGGGGTGGGAGGAGGGCTAGAGAGTCGGCGTGCGTGCGTGGTGTCCCGCATGGATGGGCGACGTAGAGAATTATTTATATAGATTATATATATATATATCTTTATATATATATCTCTATACATATAAGACGCAATTTTTGTCTGTCTGTCTGCCTGTTTGTTCCCTAATAACTCAAGATCCAGACAACCAAATAACGTGAAATTTGGTACACGTACACAAAATTATACCGGAAAGGTTATTAAACAGGTTTCGTTCCATATATATAAGATACTGGGGGCCGGGGGCCCAAAATGTAGTTTTTCCTTATATGAGCTATATAAAATAAAAATTATTGAAAATTAAGACGTAAAATAATGACGCAAAATAATAAACATTTTGGTGTCGAGATTAACAAGAAGGCGATTATCACCATAAAATAAATGTTTTGTTGTTGTTGCTTTGTTGTTGTTGCTTTTGTTATTGTAGTTGTTGTTTTGTTGTTGTTGCTTTGTTGTTGCTGCTGCTGTTGTTTTTTTGTTTTTGTTGTTGTTTTGTTTTTGTTGTTGTTGCAGTTGTTGTTGTTGTTGTTGTTTTTGTTGTTGTTGCTGTTGTTGTTGCTGTTGTGGTTTTTGTGTTGTTTTTGCTGCTGTTGTTGTTGTTGTCCACATCCCTTGCCCTGCGACGACAATGTCCTTCAAGTTGTTGTTGCTTTGTTGTTGTTGCTTTGTTGTTGTTGCTGTTGTTGTTTTGTTGTTGTTGCTTTGTTGTTGTTGTTGTAGTTGTTGTTTTGTTGTTGTTTTGTTTTTGTTGTTTTGTTGTTGTTTTTGTTGTTGTTTTTGTTGCTGTTGTTGTTAAACCGGGGAAAAGCCGGGTACTTTCCCCTAGTATATATATATATATATATATATATATATATATATATATATATATATATATATATATATATTATATATATATATATATATATATATATATATATAATAAATTCACTTTATCTTTAAATTTACGGGGTATAGGGGTCATTAAAAAAAAGAAGGGATTGGGCTTTCCTCGTTGCTTTTAATTGTTATGTTGTGTGTGTGGTTTTTTTTCCCCCTACATTAAAGAAAATTGTATTCGCAGAATGAAAAACGATGTGGTCATTCACTTTATGTTAACCTCCCTCGTTGAATGGCTCGCGGACTCACGAAAGCCTCGGTTTATTTCACGCCATCTTCGCTCGTCCGTCCCATCACTACGCATGCGCAGTTCCCGCGCGTTTCCTGTAAGCACTTTGAAAAAACCTGCGACATGGAATCTCCTCGACACCAAGAAATGCCTCAGTTTTTTTCCCCAATGAGCTTATGAAGTAGATGCTTACAATTTTTTTTCCCTGGACGCATGCGGTGTGGTCAAGCGGAGACCGGGACAATCACGAGCCGAACAGGAAAAAAACCGTTGGCCATCAGCACGAATTCTGGCAAGTTCGATAATTTCGGGCCGCTTCTATTCTTCTTGGCACGCCACCGGCCTTTGGGAGGGGTGTGTCCCAGAGACAGAGAGTTACTGGGACGTGCTCTTCAGCAGGACGGTTTTAGAACCGTTCAACACTGGGTGATTTTTCGGAACTTTCGGGAATCATTGATATTAAAGATCCTTGAAGATTCAAGGCATTTCAGAATTATTCACTATTTAAAGCGTTGGTTAATCATACAACATTAATAGGTTTGGCGAATAAATATCCAAGGGTTGGCAAAACATCCAATATTCCAAGTGTTGGCAAAACATCCAATATTCCAAGTGTTGGCAAAACATCCAATACTCCAAGGGTTGGCAAAACATCCAATATTCCAAGGGTTGGCAAAACATCCAATATTCCAAGGGTTGGCAAAACATCCAATATTCCAAGGGTTGGCAAAACATCCAATATTCCAAGGGTTGGCAAAACATCCAATATTCCAAGGGTTGGCAAAACATCCACTATTCCAAGGGTTGGCAAAACATCCACTATTCCAAGGGTTGGCAAAACATCCAATATTCCAAGGGTTGGCAAAACATCCAATATTCCAAGGGTTGGCAAAACATCCACTATTCCAAGGTTTGGTGAATCATTCAAAACTGATTCATTTTTTGTTTGTTTTGTAATGAAAAGGAAAGGGGGGGGGGTAATAATGCCCTTGTTCATCATACCTGTCACAGTTCTGCACGTGTGTGTGTGTGTGTCTGTGTGTGTGTGTGTGTGTGTGTGTGTGTTAGAGTGTGTGTCATGATGAAGCTCGTGTGACTGTCCATAATCTCCGCAAGTCGGTGATGTTCTAATGAGCTTTGGAAGTCTGTTATAAATCAAATATCTATAATACCACAACACACGAAATCGGTAAAAAAAAATGTAAGTTTTTAAATTTCTGTTTCGTGAATAATGTGTGTTTAGATGGTGTTTAAAAATCAAATTAATTTATCTCAAGTTGTCATACGTTTAATATAACATCACGTTTATTATTTATCTTTATGTGATACCTCTGCTTATATAATTATACCTATACATTCGTGTGCATTGGTCTTGAGACAGATTCGTGTGCATAGTCTTCAGATAGATTTGTGTGAATTAGTCTTTACACAGATTCGTGTGTATTGGTCTTTACACAGATTCGTGTGTATTGGTCTTTACACAGATTCGTGTGCTTGGTCTTTACACAGATTCGTGTGCATTGGTCTTTACACGGATTCGTGTGCGTTGGTCTTGAGACACATTCGTTATAATTGGAAGGTAGACGTGCGTGGTCTCTGAGATGTCAGAAAATAGATTGATGTTAATAGAAAGAGACGTTGTCAATAGCCTGGATTCTGCGAATGTGTTTTCAATAGACTGCGTGCTGTCAATCAACTGCCCGCTGACCACATAATGAGTGGGGTCACTATGATGAGAGCTGTCAGAGAGATTATGAAGTTATATGACAATCCGCGTACAGTCTGCAGATAAAGGGCTGGCTGCCAAACGACTGAGTGAAATCAATACTTGTTTTTTTTTAAAAATAATAGTTGGAAATGGCCAAGATTGTGTCAATTGGCGCATTGTTAAATGACCCCATGTCAATTCTTATAATAACAGAAATAACAGTTTTACATTTCTGGGACCGGGATATGTGACATCTCTTTGGGTAGTCTTTCTAATTTTAGTTTTTGATTTTAAAAAATGTCAAATATAGAAATAACAAAATGTTTGCACTAACAGCGAAGATATTGAATGTATAGCTATAATTAATATTAAACTAGAGTGTTATATACAATTAACAAATATTTACACGTAAAGAATTGGAAAATTTAAGTTATAGGGGGAAAAAAATAATCATTACTTTTTTTTTAAATTTACATTATTATATGTGAAATAATTATTATTCTAGTAGACTATATTCACTTTCCACTCTCATATAAACACTTCACAAACTCCTCACTTTAAAAAAAAATTATATATATTTATATATATATATATATATATATATATATATATATATAAAGCAAAGCACAGGCCGGACGCTTCCGTGTCAGGGTGGATTGGCGAGGGCTGAAGTGTGGCCTGAACGAGGCGGTCACAACGAGACACGTGTTACGAGGAATTGATTTCGGGCTCTCAGTCTCAGTGAGTAGGTTTAAGCTTCCAAATATCTGCTCCCTCCCCCCCCACCACACCCCTGCATCCCAGTCCTCCCATTCAGCCTTCCCCTTCCCACAACGCCGATTGAACTTTCAAAGGAGAGGTTAGTATTTTAATTAACGTGTCTCAAATGTTTTAACCCCACAACAACCAAAAAAAACCCACAGCTATACATAAAATAATTGTAGCTGGCTATTTTTACTTGTGCTCCTCTTGTTTAAAAATGTTATTATTAGGGCTGCGGAAATTAATTTTTTTATTAATCGATTAATCGTTAAAAATTTCAATCGATTAAAATTAATGTGATCGATTAAAATTCGATTAAAATTTAAGAAAATGTTTATAATGTTTTTTTCTCCAATTTATCAATATTTTTTTATATTTTTTGTTACTTACCTACTTTTCTCTCGATTATTATTATTAATTTATACGTACATAAAAAAAAGGTTTTTCTTCCTTATTTCTTGCATATCCAAAGGAATTTGCTGGGCTACGTCAGAAAATTAAGAAGCCCTTTAATTACCACGACTTAACCGATTTTGAGATATAAGGAATCGCAAATTAACGGGATCTATATATGCCTTATAAAAATATAGGAATTGAAATTAATCGATTAATTGATTAACTTAATCTGTACCAGCCCTAGTTTTTATTTTTCTTATTAATTTTTTTTAAAACATTTTTCGGGGAATGGGGGGGGGTGGTTAAACAAAAAATTTATATGTTAATGAACACTCAACTTTATTTATTTATTTATATATCTATGTATGTACTTAACATGCAATCCAAGCAGACATCAATTTTAGTTTATGACTGAAAGTTAATTTTGCATAGTTTCGCTAAATATTATTATATTTTTAATTGTACTTTTAAATAATTACGCGTTAGTGTTGCAAATCAAAGGGAGACAATATTTTGATATCATTAATAACCAGTTAACATTAAAGATTATGAAAATAAAAATTATAATAATATATAGTTTAAAAAATGTCGATTAAATTTTTCACTTATTTTCATTTTCACGTGATTTTTCCACTCCTTTGAAATTTCTTTCCGTTTTCTTTTAAACATCGTATATTATTTATACTTGAATCTCCATCTTGTGTATAAAGAGATATTTAAACAGAAAAAAAACGTTCTACCTATAACTGGGGTTACTGAGTATGTCCTTCCAAATTTGCTGCTTATTCACGCATGTGACAGTGCATTCCTTGAGTCAAACGTCCACGCCTGATTGCCAATCCTTGTCAGATTATCGCGCCTGGTCTCGTCTCCGCCTTTGAACGAAGAAGGTGGGGAGGAGACAGGTGAGTAGAGATCAAGCTTCAGCTGCATCCAAGGCATAGGTGGAGGTGGTTTTTCTTTTCGTTTTTCTTTCAAACAAATTAATTCATACATTTTCACAGATTTCAAGGTCATAATTTTACAAAATAGAAAATGAAATACTTTCACGGTATAAAATGACAGTTTTACTTTTTTTTAAAAACAAACATTTTAAGTTTCGACAAAAAATATTGTGGAAAATAATCTATGCAAACAAAGTTTCTTTAAATACATCAATCGTACTTTGACGAGTTGAAAAGAATTTTTCGTAATATATCACTTTATTTTAAAAAATAATAATATGAAATAAATATTAAAAAATTTAAAATAAATTTCACAGTGCTGGTCGTGCTATGCTCACCTCTTGTACATTAAACAGTTTGATTTAGGCTGCGGTGTTGTCGACCAAGAAAGTAGACTACGTCGGTGGGCCATTTGGGAAATAACACGACGCCCTCTCGATTAGGATAACTACCCGAGATCCCAGTACGGAGAGAGGGGTGGGGTGGGGTTGACGATGGTTTGGATTAAGTCCCGCCGAGAAATTTGACCATTTTACCCACTGCCTGTATATCAGCTCTATTAAACACCGATTTTATTTCCGAGACTCTCGTGTGACGCGCTCAGGGCCCGAGATCGTGACTCAGCGTCAGCGGTCCATTAATTATACATGTTGATGCATGGAACGTGTAGAGTAGAGCAGACATTACCTTGGCTAATCCTCCTTACCCGATGGCTCGTCGAGGGCTAGAAACATGACGTCGAGGGAAGGGAGGGTGGGGGGGGAAGACAACCGCGTCACACTGACAACGAGTGACAACGAGTGTTAGGTGTTTAACAAAAGGAGATCTTAGATGTCCCATTAATTATTGACAACGTCACGAGATAAGAACGGATTTCTCAACGAGAAGATTTTGTTCAATAAACAACCTCGCGAGATTTCCCTGTTTAAAATTACGCATTGTTTATTAAAGTTTCTTCTCAAATATTCAATGATCCGCCTTGAGCAGCCGCCTCTTCCCATTTCCACTCCCGCAAAACCAACAACTTTATCCAAAAATTTAGAAGACAAACTTTTCGGGCGTCATTTATAATTCAACCTCACAATCCAAGTTTTGAATAAAAATTTCCAAAATCTGACATGTGCATCATTCTACCGCTGTGTCTTTTTTTTCCCCTCTCCCCCATTGAAAATCATTTTAAAATCCGTCTCTTCCTACATGGAATTTTATAGAACAGCAATATATTTCAAAAGGAGATACGTGTATATTTTTTTAAGTAATCGTTTTCTCGTTGATGCAAACCTCGCCTTATCGCCCCTTAACTCCACGTACAAACATCGCGAGTCCCATCTAGTCGGTTTTATCACCCCTTAACTCCACGTACAAACATCGCGAGTCCCATCTAGTCGGTTTTATCACCCCTTAACTCCACGTACAAACATCGCGAGTCCCATCTAGTCGGTTTTATCACCCCTTAACTCCACGTACAAACATCGCGAGTCCCATCTAGTCGGTTTTATCACCCCTTAACTCCACGTACAAACATCGCGAGTCCCATCTAGTCGGTTTTATCACCCCTTAACTCCACGTACAAACATCGCGAGTCCCATCTAGTCGGTTTTATCACCCCTTAACTCCACGTACAAACATCGCGAGTCCCATCTAGTCGGTTTTATCACCCCTTAACTCCACGTACAAACATCGCGAGTCCCATCTAGTCGGTTTTATCACCCCTTAACTCCACGTACAAACATCGCGAGTCCCATCTAGTCGGTTTTATCACCCCTTAACTCCACGTACAAACATCGCGAGTCCCATCTAGTCGGTTTTATCACCCCTTAACTCCACGTACAAACATCGCGAGTCCCATCGAGTCGGTTTTATCACCCCTTAACTCCACGTACAAACATCGCGAGTCCCATCTAGTCGGTTTTATCACCCCTTAACTCCACGTACAAACATCGCGAGTCCCATCGAGTCGGTTTTATCACCCCTTAACTCCACGTACAAACATCGCGAGTCCCATCTAGTCGGTTTTATCACCCCTTAACTCCCCGTACAAACATCGCGAGTCCCATCTAGTCGGTTTTATCACCCCTTAACTCCACGTACAAACATCGCGAGTCCCATCTAGTCGGTTTTATCACCCCTTAACTCCACGTACAAACATCGCGAGTCCCATCTAGTCGGTTTTATCACCCCTTAACTCCACGTACAAACATCGCGAGTCCCATCTAGTCGGTTTTATCACCCCTTAACTCCACGTACAAACATCGCGAGTCCCATCTAGTCGGTTTTATCACCCCTTAACTCCACGTACAAACATCGCGAGTCCCATCTTGTCGGGTCCCATCTTGTCGGGTCCCATCTTGTCGGGTCCCATCTTGTCGAGTCCCATCTTGTCGAGTCCCATCTTGTCGGGTCCCATCTTGTCGGGTCCCATCTTGTCGGGTCCCATCTTGTCGGGTCCCATCTTGTCGGGTCCCATCTTGTCGGGTCCCATCTTGTCGGTTTCTCATTTTATGCTGATCAAAACTAAATTTAAACTAAAATATATCACAAATTTACACGTTTTCTCAAAACACGAGGGTCTCATCTCGCCTGGATCCCCCCCCTCGACAACGCCTCGTGTCAAGCCCACTTCCTCAGCATGAAATCCAATCTCTCGGAAAGAGGGCCAAATCAAATAGAACAAACTTTGCAATCCATCTCACGAGGCGTATAAAAAATATATAAATCTCGAGCCGGACCCCGAGAACCACTTGAAATGTCACGGTCGCCGGCCTTGTGCAGAATTTACTTGTTCGGGATTTTACTTATTCCGCGAGCAGGAGGAGAATCCTGGACGTGGGAATGCCCGTGCGATGCTAAATATAGACTTGTCACGTGCTGGTGGGAAAACGAAAAGGATTGGCTGGCGCGTGAAAATGTCACGAAGACTTTCCTCAGGAACAAACTTTTTCATTGTTGATTTTGAGTATTGCTGGTGATTATGAGGTGTACGTATGAGGTGCAGGGCCGGATTCAGACTTGATGGGGCCCTAAGCTATCTGAGATATTGGGACCCTTATGAAGTCCAGATATTCTATGTCAGTGCCATATATGAAAAAAAAATCCGGGGACACCCAAGATTTGCTTGTTTAGCAAATAATTAAGTGCAGCAATCATGACGTATGAGTGTATGAACCTATGAGGTGTATGGACGTATGGGGTTTATGAACGTATGAGGCGTGTGAATGTATGAGGTGTATGAATGTATCAGGTGTATGAGGTGTATGAACGCATGAGGTGTATGAACGTATGAGGTGTATGAATGTATGAGGTGTATGAACGTATGGGGTTTATGAACGTATGAGGCGTGTGAATGTATGAGGTGTATGAATGTATCAGGTGTATGAGGTGTATGAACGCATGAGGTGTTAGAACGTATGAGGTGTATGAACGTATGAGGTGTATGAACGCATGAGGTGTATGAACGTATGAGGTGTATGAACGTATGAGGTGTATGACGTATGAGGTGTATGAACAAATGAGATGTATGAATGTATGAGGTGTATGAACGTATGAGGTGATTGAACGTATGAGGTGTATGAACGTATGAGGTGTTTGAATGCATAAGGTGTATGAACATATGAGGTGTATGAACGTATTAAGGTTCAATTATTGTCTACCACACCTAATATATGGTCCTAAAAGAACGTGTGTATCAAATGTGCAACGTTCTCTAAAAAAGTAACGCAGACCTCAACTCTACTGGGCATTGTTCGAACTGTGAAACATACCGCCTGCCATTGCGCTCACACATACTTTTGGAGGCAGCGAGTCGCCCCACGAGGTACGCTCCTGTCATGCCCTTCTCTCAACTTCGGAAAACATGCGGCAAGCATGTGTATAAATGATGTATAGAAATTGTATAACCTTTTCCCCGAACTTTGACCCCAATATACAAAGGCTGCGGAGCCCAGAGTCCCACCTGTTGTCAGAGGTAGCAACTGTGACGTCAGTTTCATGAGGTGTTGTGGAGGTTGACCCTAGAAACTAGAATAAGAGGTGGCGTATCATTTCATCAGCATTCTTATCACACTCCGATCATATCTTTTGTCTCGCCCATTTCTGCCGCAAGAAAAGATTGCATTGTGATTTTTTTCTTCTTTTACATTAGACATAAATAATGGTTTGAATGGGCTAACAGCGATGTTCTCTTGAAGTTGCGCGGCTGCGCAGATGTCTCAACGACGCAGCGCATCAGTTTAAAATTACCGCGCAGCAAATTTTATAAAATATTGCACACAAACATTGATGCTGTGTAACATACACACACGTTTTGTTTTTTTTTAAATTCTCCACATGGACCAACGAAGCTTACAGGGAACATTTTGTAACATCAACGAAGCTTACAGGGAACATGACTCACAGCAACGAAGCTTAGAGGGAACATTGGCTCACAGCAACGAAGCTTACAGGGAACATGGCTCACATCAAAGAAGCTTAGAGGGAACATTGGCTCACAGCAACGAAGCTTACAGGGAACATGGCTCACAGCAACGAAGCTTACAGGGAACATTGGCCAACAGCAAAAAATGTTGAGTTGGACTATTTCCCCCTCCCTCAACCCCCTTAAATCCACATTTTTACCCTTTATATTCCGTTAATTTTTCCTTTAAATACCATACTTAAGGGTGTAAAATTTTCTACAAAGCGTCTTATCTTTTATGATCTAGTGGGACTTGTTTCTAGATCCCACTGTATGTATACCATTTCCCACTTGATTATCCGATGTGCTTTTAATTGGAACTGAAACCTGTTTGTTTCGATTTGCTGCCGCACGGGGCGTGAAGCTCGGTCCGGTTTTGTTGAATGGCACCCACCCCCCACCCCCCGCGAGTTTGTGACGCCCCCTGGCCACAAGCATTAATGCGTTTTAATTGTTGGTTTAATGAAGCCCGTCCTGTTGATTTAGCACTCTACACAAAATTACACGAGCCGCGCACGGGCCGTCAGCCCCTCGGATAAGCTCGTTTTATACTCACGTCCCGGTACTTCACCCCTCAATACCATCGCACCGCGGTGAACCTGGGGCTCTTCTTCTGCCGCGCTTTTGTCCAGGCCCGGCTCAGCGGTCCAATCAACGAGAAATAAAATAAAAATTTAAAAAAAAGAAGAAGGGTTCGTTTATTTTTAACGTGATGGTCGGCTGTTTTCACAAGCTGCTCCGCCCCCCACCCCACCCCCAACCAACTTTGATCGCTGGTAGCCCAATAAACACATACCTACCGAAAACATGTTTCTAGCGGCGTGGTGTGGGGTGATGTGGGGTGGGAGGTTGGGATTTTTTTTGTGTGTGTGTGCAGGGTGGGGGGTGTGGCGTGTAGATACAACACTGGGCCCTCCATAACACTATCCCTTGCCCGGATGTGCATCTGCTTTGATGTGCTAGCGGCACAATGATTGGCGTGTTGTTGCTCTTGGTTTCAAAGGTAACAATCATTGCAATTTTAAATGGACCAATATGATCAGTGTCCATTTGTAGCCCTAAACTATTTAAATGTGCCACACGTGATGGGTCAGACCGACAAAATATGAAAAAATCGGTCGGAAATGTCGTCAGATGACTTGAATTCAAGAGATGAACTAATATCGTAATATTTTATTCAAAGCAAACACCAACATTTCCAGCTTCAGTACGTGTGTATAAAATTGTTTCGACATTCATTTTTGTTATAGTTATAGGTTACATGTAGATCCGAACATACAAATTCCCGTTCTTCCCGTCCGGAATTCGGACGTGGAATGGTTGCCTGAGGAAACCAGTAAAACCAAAACTTTATCAACATTTAAAACTAATACAAATGCAAGACTAGACACAAACCATGGATAAGCATAGGATGCGTTAATCTTCTGTATAGAAGGAGGGTCTGTAGCAGATACGAAGATAACTAAATGTGAGTGTGTCATGGATAGATAAAGATTTTAAAAAGTTTGGACACGGCCACATCACGTGCCTGACGCAAGTAACATTATCATCTTGGTCTTGTGGGTTGAATGTTAAGTTTAGTGAGTTGAATGTTAAGTTTAGTGAGTTGAATGTTATGTTTAGTGAGTTGAATGTTAAGTTTAGTGAGTTGAATGTTAAGTTTAGTGAGTTGAATGTTATGTTTAGTGAGTTGAATGTTAAGTTTAGTGAGTTGAATGTTAAGTTTAGTGAGTTGAATGTTAAGTTTAGTGAGTTGAATGTTAAGTTTAGTGAGTTGAATGTTAAGTTTAGTGAGTTGAATGTTAAGTTTAGTGAGTTGAATGTTAAGTTTAGTGAGTTGAATGTTAAGTTTAGTGAGTTGAATGTTAAGTTTAGTGAGTTGAATGTTAAGTTTAGTGAGTTGAATGTTAAGTTTAGTGAGTTGAATGTTAAGTTTAGTGAGTTGAATGTTAAGTTTAGTGAGTTGAATGTTAAGTTTAGTGAGTTGAATGTTAAGTTTAGTGAGTTGAATGTTAAGTTTAGTGAGTTGAATGTTAAGTTTAGTGAGTTGAATGTTAAGTTTAGTGAGTTGAATGTTAAGTTTAGTGAGTTGAATGTTAAGTTTAGTGAGTTGAATGTTAAGTTTAGTGAGTTGAATGTTAAGTTTAGTGAGTTGAATGTTAAGTTTAGTGAGTTGAATGTTAAGTTTAGTGAGTTGAATGTTAAGTTTAGTGAGTTGAATGTTAAGTTTAGTGAGTTGAATGTTAAGTTTAGTGAGTTGAATGTTAAGTTTAGTGAGTTGAATGTTAAGTTTAGTGAGTTGAATGTTAAGTTTAGTGAGTTGAATGTTAAGTTTAGTGAGTTGAATGTTAAGTTTAGTGAGTTGAATGTTAAGTTTAGTGAGTTGAATGTTAAGTTTAGTGAGTTGAATGTTAAGTTTAGTGAGTTGAATGTTAATTCAGTGAGTCAATTGTTCAGTGAGTTCACTAACCCCTTCGCTTGTGCAAACACAATCAAAGCACTAGCAACCCATCACCCGCCACGCCTTCAATCCTCCACGCCTTCAATCCTCCACGCCTTCAATTCTCCACGCCTTCAATCCTCCACGCCTTCAATCCCCCACGCCTTCAATCCTCCACGCCTTCAATCCTCCACGCCTTCAATCCCCCACGCCTTCAATCCTCCACGCCTTCAATCCTCCACGCCTTCAATCATCCACGCATTCAATCCTCCACGCCTTCTATCCTCCACGCCTTCAATCATCCACGCCTTTAATCCTCCACGCCTTCAATCCTCCACGCCTTCAATCCTCCACGCCTTCAATCCTCCACGCCTTCAATCCTCCACTCATTCCCACTCCCTTCCATCACCCCTCCCTCTCATCCCTTTAACCCACCCAATCATCAACTTTTCTCCCACCGTAAAACGTCACTATCAAGATTGTTCATAGTAGAAAACCTTTCATAAGGTTTAATATTGTTTTTTTTCTTCTTCAATTTTGTTTATTTCTTGTATCGCCAAAATTTCCCGGATGAAGTAAAGCAAGATAGATGTAAGCAGGCAGTAAGAAGAAAAAACAATAAGGAAATGTCTGGTTTAATTTGCCGCATTCTCTAGTCTGGAGAAGGCGTTAAGCTTATTCCCACGCGGGGTGGAGGGTGGGGGTGTGGGCCTTCGGGTGCAGGGGGCCAAACCATGTCAAACCACACCAAACCATGCCAAACCACACCAAACCATGTCAAACCACACCAAACCATGACAAACCACACCAAACCACACCAACCCATGTCAAACCACGTACCACCGCACCTAACCATGTAAAACTATAGTATAGCCCATATCAAACCATGGTAAAGTCCCAAAACATGTCAAACCATATCAAACCATGTCAAATTCACCTAACCACGTCCTGGAGTCATATTAGGATGTTATATAAATAAAACATATTGTACTTGACATGCAATAAGGCGGTCTCACGTTTCAGAACAAAATGCGTTTTTGAATACACGTTATGTGTACATCCACGTCACATCTGGTGGCGGTTCGTCACTTTGAAGGTGAAGGTCTGATTTAGCAGGTCAAGTGCATGTCATGTTTGAATGTCCGTGTGTGTGTGTGTTTGTATGAGTGTGTGTGTGTGTGTGTGAGAGAGAGAGAGAGAGAGAGAGAGAGAGAGAGAGAGAGAAAGAGAGAGAGAGGAGAGAGAGAGAGAGAGAGAGAGGGGGGCGTGTTTTGTTTAATGGAAGGAAACGTCCAAAAAGATAAAACTTAATCAGAGAGCTTACAGCGGGAGGTCACTGTCTTATATCACGTCTATTGATTTGCTGCATGGAAGGGGCATAACTCACTGGTTTATTAATGGCTTGGATATATCATCCCACAGCAGACGACACATGGAATGGAAGAACCTTCCAGGGCATGGGATCGGTTGTCAGGAATTCCATTGAGCATTGAGGCATTTTCTATTAGCTAGCCGCATGAGGTCCAACAATGGACTTGGTGCTAGAAGTGGCATCGCTTGCTGCATGAGGTCCAACAATGGACTTGGTGCTAGAAGTGGCATCGCTTGCTGCATGAGGTCCAACAATGGACTTGGTGCTAGAAGTGGCATCGCTTGCTGCATGAGGTCCAACAATGGACTTGGTGCTAGAAGTGGCATCGCTTGCTGCATGAGGTCCAACAATGGACTTGGTGCTAGAAGTGGCATCGCTTGCTGCATGAGGTCCAACAATGGACTTGGTGCTAGAAGTGGCATCGCTTGCTGCATGAGGTCCAACAATGGACTTGGTGCTAGAAGTGGCATCGCTTGCTGCATGAGGTCCAACAATGGACTTGGTGCTAGAAGTGGCATCGCTTGCTGCATGAGGTCCAACAATGGACTTGGTGCTAGAAGTGGCATCGCTTGCTGCATGAGGTCCAACAATGGACTTGGTGCTAGAAGTGGCATCGCTTGCTGCATGAGGTCCAACAATGGACTTGGTGCTAGAAGTGGCATCGCTTGCTGCATGAGGTCCAACAATGGACTTGGTGCTAGAAGTGGCATCGCTTGCTGCATGAGGTCCAACAATGGACTTGGTGCTAGAAGTGGCATCGCTTGCTGCATGAGGTCCAACAATGGACTTGGTGCTAGAAGTGGCATCGCACAATAGATGGTCAATAAATTAAATATTGGTCACAGAATGGGTACTGGGTAAAAATGACGTGTTACTCAAACACTTCCGAATAGTGAGACTGTGAGCATTAAGGTCAAACCAATAGAAATGTATAAGGCGACACGGAAGAATAACCCCTTATTGAGCGGCTGGACAGTTACGAAACAGTAAAGGCATTGGGCGCACCGGTCATCTGAGGCCCCCACCCCCATCCATCAGACTGACCACAAGCCACTGCAGTAACATCGGGAAATGATATACAAAGCAATAAACAATAAAACCGTGTGATCGTTTGATGGATAATGGATAAATTTAACTTATTTACAGCGTGATAAACGTCTGCAGTTAGTTCTAATGTGTAATGGGAGACTCCCAGCGGGCTAGACAGACTGTGTAAAGACTGAATAAAACAGAAAAACTATTGATGTGCTAGACAGACTGTGTAAAGACTGGGTAAAGACAGAATTTTGAACTGACCCTCAGTCCAAGTTGCCGGTCAACAAAAAAAAAGCCATTAGCCCCAGCTTCCGAAGCTCCGCCATTCATTCAACGTCATCTTCCGCATCCCCGAGTAAACCATCCACTCACGTGACCCAGAAACCCATCATGTCTATCAACATCGCCTCCCCTGCCCCTCCGCAACAAATATCCAGAAATGTATTTAAAAGTGTCGAATTCTGTGGAGTACTTAGATCAGTGGTTCCTAACCTTTTGGGGTCCATGCACCCCTTCAGATGCCCAAAAGAGTTCATGCACCCCCTCGTAAAACTTACAGAAAATACATAATAAACTATGTTTATTTTAGGAACTCATCAGTTTTGACTATAGGCAACAGGGAATTTAGAGAGAGATCTGCTGCTTCTTATGATCCATCAGCGATTTAAATCGGGGGACTGTTTTGGACAAAGCAACTCTCATGTCATCCTCTGCATTCAACTTATTCCTTTCCTTGGTTTTAATCGTCAAAGGTGTGGAGAATCCTGCTTCACAGAGATAGGTTGTGGCAAGTGCAAGGAGAGTCAGTACTGCCCTCTTGGCTAGTTGTGGGTAGGAATCTAGCTGGGCGCACCAAAATTCAATCAAGGTATTGCAACTGAAGGCACTCCTCAGTACTTATCTGGTTCTCAAATCAATCAGGTCATCTTTAGCTAAGTCACTGTCATCAATATTGCCCAAGTCACAGAGAAAAGAATTGCAAATCCAAAGGTCTTTCCTAGCAATTTCATGACAGAAATACCCATCAAATGACCTTTGCAATGTTGAAAGGTGCTCTGAGATTTCCCCTTTGATGTTTTCAGGCAGTGATCCCTCAGTGCTTCTTTCTGCACCAGATATTACAACTTCATCCAATAGTGTAAAGTTGGCCAAGTTTTTCTAGTGGCACTTTGTTAAGGAAGGCTTGTAATCTCTCAGTAGTATCCATTACAGACACATCAGGTCCTTGGAGAGATGTGTTCAACTCATTCAAGATGAAGAAGATGTCAGCCAGGTATGCCAAGTAATGAATGACATTTGGACAGTCAAACTTGTCAGCAAGGTCACTCTTTTTTTCTCGCAAGAAAATGGCAAGCTCCACTCTAAGTTCTACTAACCGAGAAAGTATCCGTCCCCTGGACAACCAGCGCACCTCAGTGTGGTAGAGCAGAACTTCATGCTCAGAGACCACCTCCTGACAGAACAACCTGAAGGGGCAGTGGTTCAAGGCATGTGAGCGGATAAAATTTACAACTTGGACTGCAGTAGAAAGAACTGACTTCAAGGTTGGAGGTAGAGTTTTGCATGTCAGGGCCTGACGATGAAGGATACAGTGTGTAGTGACAATATCTGGAACTTATTTCTTTACCAGTGCTGACTTATTACCGAGCATAACCTGTGCAAATTGAAAAAAATTCTTGAATGTCCAGTCAAACTGGTTTTCAGTGAAGAATGCCCTGACTAGCTACAACACATCAGCAGCTTTGATATTAGCTAGGAGTGACTTACAAAAGAGAAATTCATCCTTCAGCAATCCACTGAGAACATATCTCAGAAATACAAGAATCTGACTGCATTGTGCTACATCAGTGGATTCATCCAGCTGCATGCTAATTGGAAAAGGACTGCTTCTCATCTCGCACAAGACTTGATCCAGAATGTCTGCAGCCATGTCACTAATCCTGGAATTAATAGTGTCATTGGACAAAGGAACTTTCTCAACCTGCTTCCTCTGCTGGTGACCACACACCAGTTCCACCATCTCCAGAGCACAAGGCTTCACCAAAGTTCTCCAATGGTGTGGGGCTTGTTGTTCTTTGCCATAAGATATGCAACCTTGAATGATGCCTCCAGTGCAGGTTTCTGTGACAAAGAAAATCCAAGCTTGGGCAAGGTACCTGAGGTCAAGAAGCGAGCTCTCTTCTGCTTGAAGACCTCAACACTGCCACTGGAATAGGACGGATGGACTTTCTCTAAGTGTTCTCGGAGTCTAACAGGCTTCATGTTGTCATTGCACAGGATTTTTCCACAGAGGAAGCACTGATGCTTTTGTGTTCCATCTCTCTCTCTCTCTCTCTCTCTCTCTCTCTCTCTCTCTCTCTCTCTCTCTCTCCTCTCTCTCTCTCTCTCTCTCTCTCTCTCGCTCTCTCTCTCTCTCTCTCTTTATTATTTATTAACGATTTTGAGGGGGGTGATGACAATCGGAAAGTCGTAAAAATCACAGGCAAATTTTTAACTGACGAAGTTGATGTTTTTAATGACCTTAATTGGATGCTCAACTCAAGATTTTAGGTTTCAATGACGAATAATGGCTTACAATTAACGTTTTTAAGACCTTTCCAGCGTACCGAGCAATAAAAGTGAAGGAAAAAAATCCCAACGTTTTCATCCGCTCAAAACCGTTAGAGGGTCACCGAAAGTCATATATCTGACGTATTTGATGACAAAATTAAATTATTTTTAGAAAACTGTGACGTAAAACACGAAATTCCGAGGAACACGTTAACTCGGCATGACTTGCGTATGGTTTACATTTTCAGATTTTTCTTACAGTTCTGATCAGTTTTTCTTTCTTTTTTTTCCTCCTCCTTTTTTTATTCCTCTTTTTCTTTTTTTTTCTCTGAATGGTTCATGCACCCCCTGGAACCTGCTCATGCACCCCCAAGGGGTGCATGCACCACTGGTTAGGAACCCCTGACTTAGATGGATGGTCAAACGGCAGCACAAAGAGTCATGGGTTCGAATCTCTGTGAATCCAGGGCCCTGTTCCCGTGGCTACTGTGCGTCCCTGAGTCCAGCCAGCTCCGAATGGGTACCTAACATAAGTTGGGGTAAAGTAAAGGCGGCTGGACATTGTGCTAGCCACACAATCCCCTCGTATGCCGTGGCTAAAGAAAATTGTGAAGTCTACTTCACTTGACCATAGGGAACTTTACTTTCTTTACTTAGAAGGATGCACAAACGCACTCAAATCTAGTAATGTTCCCATTTAGGTTCGCTATCTCACCGAGTGACAGAGTTGTCTGCTCGTGGTGTGTCATATCATATCAAGGGATCTCAAATTCAAATAAAACTATTGACCCCCATTATCCATATGAAAAAAAAATTCACATGTTCCACGCCAAAGAGATTTCTTCACTTCGTATTATTATATTGTCATAAGGATCCCCTGATACCCATATATGGACCCCCAAGGGTTCTTAGTTTGCGTATCCATGAGAAGCTACATGAACGCCAATAAACAGGGAATAACAAAGATTTCAGGGGCGACGCCAAATGTTACCTGGAAAATTTTCTAGGTTCATATATTTCTGTAAACTCAACACTCATACTTTGATATCAACTTTTGAACAATAAGGTGGTAACAATTTTACTAAGGCATCAGGGCGACCTGAAAGTGGTAACAATGTTTAAGGCACCAGGGCAAGCTGAAAGTGGTAACAATGTTTAAGGCACCAGGGCAAGCTGAAAGTGGTAACAATGTTTAAGGCACCAGGGCAAGCTGAAAGTGGTAACAATGTTTAAGGCACCAGGGCAAGCTGAAAGTGGTAACAATGTTTAAGGCACCAGGGCAAGCTGAAGTTCATGGAAAGGAGTGAGAACCGAGATATAAGTTGAGGTACAATTTGTAGATCAGGTAGACGTGGCTGTACCGTCGTCGGTGCCCGAGGCCGGCCAGCCCATGTCGTCCAATTTGGTCAGTGTTTAGCAGAGGAAGCCAACCCTTGAATGAGGTTGTAGTAAGCAGACTCACCAGCGAAACTTGGAGTTCAGCACTCGGCGGGATGTTGTTGTTTTAACAACGAGGATCATTTAGATAACATATGCCGGGATTAAACAATTAAAAGAATTTAAAAAATCTGGTTATGATAATATGGCTCAAAGTAATGAATTTCATATTAAAGGAATTTTTCTTTTTAAATCTGTCGAGCGTGATTTCACGAAAAGATATCATATAGAAATAACTTTTTTTTTAAATGGAAGAGGAAATTGTCAAAAATATGATAATTATCGCTTTGCCTCGCTTTAGGGCGAGACCGAGAAGTCTGTCCCAACCCTTTCCCCCACCCACATTTATTTCCCTGTGTTATGACGAAAATTAGGGATCGATTCCAACCCGGATACGAGGGGAGAGCGAGGGCTGAGGATGTGACGATGAATAATCAGGCAGAAGATTGAGAACGTCACGGCGGATGAGATAAAGCCAAAACAACCATTAGATAAGGACACAAACACCGGTAAATCATTGCGCAAACTTCCGACCTTCAATCTCTTGCTTTTAATTTGAGTAGAGTCCGCTAGAGCAAAGGGGAGAGAGGAAGGAGAAAGATAACGCGACTCATAACCGCATTACCGTCCCATTACGGGGAAATTATCCCCGACCCTAGCACGCCCCGGGGGCCCCGGCACTAGAAAGCTGTGCAAACACGGCCCCGAGTCTCAGCAAACACAGGGGACAGTGCTAGTAGCCCTCGTCTGCGGCCTCGTCCGTCCAATGATCCGTGTATCAAATGGGCTTTGCCGTCACAACAGTACTGTATGGTCAACACCTCTTTTCCCTCTCCATCCCTTCCCCGCCTCACGTTCCTTCTCTCGTGGTCTTTTTTTTAAAACTTTAATTTATAACATTCCCCTTCTCTCTATTTCACTATGTCTCCCTCTCTCTATCTCTCTCTCTCTTTTCTTCTCCCTTTAACCCTTTCTCTCTATACTCCCTCTTTCTTTTCGTTGTCTTTCCTTTCCTTTTCTTTCTTTCTTTCTTTCTTCTTTCTTTCTTTCTTTCTTTCTTTCTTTCTTTCTTTCTTTCTTTCTTTCTTTCTTTCTTTCTTTCTTTCTTTCTTTCTTTCTTTCTTTCTTTCTTTCTTTCTTTCTTTCTTTCTTTCTTTCTTTCTTTCTTTTAAAAATATTTATTTCTCTCTCTCTGTCTGTCTCTCTGTCTTTCTATATCTCTCTTTCATTTTCTCTCCCCCTCTCTTACTCTCTATCCCTATCACACCGCTATGACGTAAGTTGAAGTCAGTGCAGTTGTTCACTATATCATTGTATCTCTCCTACTATTACTTTGTTCACAATGTTATTGTTCAGGTTTCTCATCTGTCCCATACACCGTGTCGTCTGCCCGATGTTGTGGCTTGTCTTTAAGTGGTATAATTCCCTGGCAGTATTTAGGCCGGCGCTACTCCCTGACACCAATACTTGACCATCCACCCATCTCACCCCCACCCCTTGTCTCAGTGTGAGCAGACAAGTGGTCAGGATTCATGTCTGCCAGACTTGAAGTGGGCAAAGTCCAGGCGTTAGACTTAGACGATGGGGAGTGGAGGGGAGGGAAGAAGGGCGGGGGGCTCGGCGGTGAGAAATGGCCGTCCTGTCAGCCCGGGACACCGCGAATAAAAGAACGAGGACGGCCAGTGGTCAACCCGAGGTGGTCAAGTCGAGGAGGTCAAGTGGTCAAGCCAAGGACGTCTAGTGGTCGAACCGAAGACGTCTAGTGGCCGAGCCGAGAATGTCACCAATTCATTCTATTTCTGACCCAGAGCTTGACCACACAAAAAAACGTTCGTGTGCTTCAGCCCTGTCCACCCTTAACACTCATCTATTTTTCCCCCTTCTTTTCCTTGATCAAGAGAAGACAAGTCAGAAAGAAACAAATGTGATACCAGAATATTCAGAGCAACTGTAGGATTAATTCCCCCTCCCCCTCTACCCCCTGGGGGTATAACGCCATAATTCAACTGTCAATTCCTCTTCTTAAAAAGGAAAAAAAAATCCATTAGTTGCAGTGTAATAATATTTGCACATGAACTGGTGGAAGCTCGCAATTAGCCGGGACACTAACAGCTGGAAACTAAAGATTTACTTGGCAACAAGTTAATTATGTGAATTTGAACAGATTCAAGACTTTCTTCAATTATATGGGAACATGATGGAGTGAGTTCAAGATGGATGGCTGCTTCCAAAAGAAGAGTGTTAGTAGGTATGTATTGGGGGGGGTGCGAAAGGAGGTGGGGAGGGGAGCTGTTGCAATGTTATTCATTAAACGCGTGTTGGTATACAATTTTCAGACGCATGTAATTGACGAAAGTATGCAATTTAAATGTGAATAAAAACTCCACTAGATCGCGTTGATAACAGTGTACATTTGACAGTAGAGTGCAATTTACACTAGCGTGAATTGCTTCCGTAATGATTTTCGGCTTGTTGCGAAAATACGCCGCTAAACGCGTGCACGAAGTTGTACGCACGAAAGATGTGTACAACGGAATGTGTACCACGAGTAACTTTGCAAAAGTATGACGCCTGTACTGAGGAGTATGTGCGAATTTTTCATCATTTCTTTCGTACAACGTCTTTCAACATTAAAAATTATGACGCAATATAACCGTGGGACATGTGCGAGAAATTTGCGGCGTTCGTGAGTACCAATAGGTTTTATTCACAAGGAGTGCCATTTCCAGACAAGATCTTAGCGTTTAACTGCCAAGGATTGGGGGGGGGGCGTAAAAATAGTGAACTCGCCCCGATTCGGAATAGGTTTAGCTAGGCAAGGAAATTAATCTTTTCAAAAAACAACAAATTTTCAATTTGAGGCTTACGGTCACTATAATTTTAAAGCCACCCGAAAACAGACGTGAAATACAACCAAAGAAATCGCACCGCCCTTCCTAAGATAACACAAACATCCACGTTCCGTTATATCCACGAGAAGAGTCACATATCCCCTTACACGTG